>PITA01031101.1:0-15681 GCA_004023965.1 Spilogale gracilis
GCCATCACTGCTTCCACCTCTGCCACAGGTCAGTGTGAGTGGGGACTATGGCTGATGCCTACTCAACTTTAAATTTCTGAAGGCTGGGGCGAGTCTTGTTGGCTCCCAGAATGAGGCCAGGCCCAGCCTGGGGTGAGTGAGCATGTTCGCTGAATGAAAGGAAAGTTCAGCCCAGCCCCGCTTGGCTATGGGTTTGAGGATGAGGCCACAGAAAGAATTTCTGGGGAGGGTGGGGAGGACTGAGCAAGCCACCTGCAGGGCATGTCTCCCCATTTCTCCAAGGAATCCTCTGGGCCAGGCTCCGGGGAGCGAGTCGCCAGGACCTGGGGGCATCCTGGGGGCTTGGCTCTGTGCCCCTGTCTTGTCTTCTATAGGATTGGAGCATCTCATAGTGTCTGATAGGTACCAAACCTTAAGTGAGACCATTAACACCACGGTCAGTCTGGCTGCTCCCCGCCAGCTGCTGGGCCCTGGGTACGCCTTTCCCACTGGCTTCCTCACTCAGTCCTGGCTGCAGCTAATCCCAGAGATGGAGCTGATTGATCTTTCTAATGCCTGCACTTGGGATAAGCTTCTTCACCCTGTGGCCAGCATGCCATTGATGTGAGGGGAAAAACATCATATGCCTTAAAGATATTTGTGGCTCGATGTGTATTCAATTAATGAATGAATTAAGAGATTCTATTTTCCTCTACGTAGATTCACACTGGCTGTGTGGATTTCTAAAGGAGCAATACCTCCAACCGAGATGCTGGCCGTGATCGCCAAGCTCTGCTGGCATGGAGCAGAGACCAGTGAGTGACACAGAGAGGAGCCATCCATCTCCTGAGAACCCTGAAAACCGTCGTGTTAACCCGGGACCATTTAATATTTTCATTAATGACTTGAAGGATGGAACCGAGACCCAGCTAATCAGATGTCCGCACAATACAAAGCTGGAAGGGATCTTAGCTACTTTGGAGGACAAGATTAAAATACGACCCAAGCTTGACGAATTGCAGAGATGGGCCTAAATCAATAAAGAGAACAGCAATAAAGACAAATGCAAGCTGCCGCGCACAGAACCGAGGAAATTATCTGGGTACCAAAGGGCGATGAGAGAAATGAGTTTTGAGGGGGCTGGAAGGAGCTACCTGAGGTAAAATTCATCAAGTCGTAGTATTTGTAAAGCAGAGGCTCAGCTCTGTCATCTCGTGGACCTCAGACGTCAGTGAGTTTTAAGAATTACCAGGAGAGCTTGGAAAAATGAAGATGTCCGGGCCACGGGCCCCAGGCTGGGGTGAAGATGATTCTGGTGCTGGCCGTGCCCGGGTGGCTAGGTCCCGGCAGGTGAGCAGGCAGCCTCTGACCGCACCCATAGTTCTCAAGTGATTACTCTAGAACGTTTGTCCTATGAGTGCTCTGCAAGAAGTGACTTCTGTGATCAAATCAGCCTGGAAATGCTCCCTTTTAGGAAAAAACAAACAAAAAAATCACAAAGTAAGTGAGCATGTTTATGACTCCAGGATTTATCTGCAATTAAACAAACAGCTTAACTTGATTTCATTCAGCGTCTGCCAAGTTTGTGACCTGAAAGCCATTTCTTCATGTGTCATGGAGCGACAGCTGGTGGAACCCACTTTAAGAAAGGGGATTCCCATTCAGGACCGTCCCGTGTCGGAGTCTCTGGGATGGCTCAGTCCTTTTCACTGCCCTGTGCTGAAACGTATCCAGGGGGCTGGAACTTGAAATCATTTGGAATGCTGCTCTCTCAGACTCCCCTGGGTCCTCTAACGTTTAAGGAGAGGACAAAAGAAAACTTGCACTGCATATCCCGGATGAAGAAAGAGCGGGAGGGGGTTTTTCCTTCTTTGTTCATTGTCTTCCTTGAGCTTGTGTCAAAAACTGCTAGTTGCCTCCCCATGGCCTATTCTCTTTGCGGTCTTAGTAACAGAATCCCCATAGTGTTGAAAGAAGCCATGTATCTCACTATAAAACCACAATTCTCAGCCTCCTTTGCAAATGAGGTGGTCAAGCAGTTGCATGCAGAAGTCACTGGGGAGATTTCTGGGGAATTACTTTAAAAGGAACTCATACATTTGGAAGGCACCCTTTGTGCTCTTCCTCACTTTCTTCTTCTTCCTGCCTGGAACACAGATAGTAGGAGCTCTGGCAGCCATCTTGGGCCATGAGGTGAACTCATGGACAGAAATTGCGAAGCGACCAGGGCAATCCTGCACTGCTTAAGAGAAAACGATGCTCCCTTCTTTGCTTTAGGCCATTGTTTTTCAGGTCTCTTGTTACCAGCAATTAAATGCAATTTTGAATTGTCAGAGAACAAAACCATCAAAACCTTTCTGTCATTTTCCACAAATCTCAGCCATGCTGGGCTGCCACGCTGACCATGTCTCTAAGTGTCCTCGTTGTATCTGTGGACGTGTGTGTGTGTGTGTGTGTGTGTGTGTGTGCATGTGTGTGTGTGTGTGTGTGTGTGTGTGTGTTCTTATCCCATCTTTGGCATAAGGCAGCATATGCTTGACCCCGGCAGTGACCTGGGCAGCCATGCCTGTGTCTTTGGCTGCCTCTCCCTTTTCTCCCCTGTTGGCATTAAGTACAGAATGGAATCAACCTAGAATGACATTTCTGAGAGCTTCACATCGTTCTGGACTGAACTTCCCTTTTAGAATCTCTGTGTTTAGAACACTTTTTTCTGAAGTTTTGTAAGCTGCATTCTTGTGTGAAACCAGCGAGCGGCTCCTGAGATGAGGGGGTCTTCATGGAAACTCCATCTCAAGCATTCCCTTATATCACGAATGGGACTTGCTGAAAAGGCAAGGAAAATCATGCAATTACAAAGAAAAACCAGAACAGAGCATACTCAAGAGTCAGGATACATAGGCCTCCTCCCTCGAGGGATAGATCAGATAGCAGAAGGGTCCCTTCGGCAGCCAATGTCCTCTCTCCCACCAGACTGCCTGCCTGTTGGTGAGGCTTCTCACTGGGCTGCTCCGCTCTGTTAACAGCTTCCCTGACCCCCCACCACCTGGAGCGGGCTGCATTTGGCCATGTAGGCTCCTGCTTAGAGAGAAAGGGAGATCCTCTGGAGTTCCCCTTTGCCTCCGCCACGTGGCCTCAAACGCAACACAATAGGTCCAATAGGTCTTCCGTCCTATTCTTTGGGATGTCCATCTGCCAGGAGCTTTCTTCCAGGATCAGACCTAGTGAGGCTGTGCACTTTCCCAGGGACCACATGGGAGACTCCTGCAAGAAGGGACTCGCATCTGGAGAATGCCTGGGGCCGACAAGCGCTCCCTTCACCAGTCACCTGCACCCCTGCCTTGTTCCTCTCCTCTTCCTGATCTCCTGAACCAGCCTCACTTTGTCGCAAGGCCCCTTCGGTGTGCACATTGGACCCCGATGTACATTCCAAATCCGCACAGAAAGTCTATTTTCTCCCAATAATACAGGCCACCTGCTCGCCCCTGAAGACAGCCGGGAGCCCAGTGTCTCGCATTGCACATTCCCAGTGCCTCCCGGTGCTTGAGTTGACGCATGGACACAGGACTGAGCGCTGAATAAACCCCGAACACGTTAAATCCTATAAATCTGTACGCGCTGATACTGACATTGGAAAGCAGTTGAAGGCAAATCTCACAAGGTTTTCCTCGAGGATAATCAGTCTTATCCCTGATACTCGACCCCAAAGCAGACTCTTTCTGCACAGCCCCCAGATGGTAGCCTCTCCTTATAAATAAAAACATTACCCCTAAAGCTTTGTGAAATTCAAGAGGTCAGCGTCTCACATGTCAGGTTTTTTGACCGGCTCCCGGATTGCCTATCAGGTGTCCAGGGCTTCATTTTCAGCCTCCTTTGGCCAAATAGACCAGTCGGGGCTCCATCCTCCAATTGACTGGATGGCTCTGGGAACAAACCCTCAAATCTGATTATAGGAAAATTCATTACTTGAAGTCTTCCCTCAGGATTCCGAGCTCATAAAAGAAACCTCCAGAGGCCCTGGCTTTGGGGCAAAGAGCCCCCTCCCCCCACCCCACCCCGTGCTGCGAATCCATACATGGGCGATAATTAACCTGAACTAATTATGGTCAAGCCTCCCCGTCAGTCTTCCCAGAGCAGGGATGCCTCCGGACAAGTCGGGCTGCAGAGCAAGAACTCTTCACTCACACACAAAAGGAACATTCTGCGGGTCTTGGAACTAAAGAACACGACCCAGATAGGCTCGTCCAGCAGGCAAAGCTGGGGCAGGCTGCAAGCTCACTGGCAGGGACGTGGTTGGAGCCCCCATGAGGTTGGAACCATCAGGATTTCAGAGCAAAGATGACCAAAAATATCACCACGTAAAGAAAGGCAGCAAGCTAGGATGGATATGCACGTTTTATTTAATCTCTTAACAGATGACACAGAACATCAAGGACAAAATGAGCACTGCAAAAGAAAAAACAGTCAGTGGTAAAAAAGATCATTGATCACAAAGACAGCAACCAGTCCACTTCATTGGCGTGATCTTTTCAATGTTCAGCTTCACTCTAGAAATAAAAACATGGGGGGAGAAATCACACACTGGGAGAATGTTTTGTATTTTGAGGTGGGTAAAGAGGTTTCTGATATTAACGCACATATTCACAAGGGGGGTAAATGGGGCAACCCGTCTCCCCTGTCAGTGAGAATAAATGGTGCAACTTTTAGAAGGCAATTTGTTGATAGATAACAGAAGTCTTAAAATATGCATGTCCTTTAAACTTGTCACTTAACTACTTCATCCTGGGGCAGTGGTTCTCAAGCAGGAGCTGTTTTGTCACCCAGGGGACACTTGGCAATCTGTGGATATTGCTTGTCAGGATATGGGGGGCGGAGGCTGCTGCATGTGGGGGTAGAGGCAGAGGATGTCCCCAGCACTCTGCAATGCACAGCTCAGCCCCACAATAAGAAGTATCGGTCCGAATGTCAATAGTGTCACTGTTCAGAAACCCTGCCTTAGGGGAGAAACTCAGGTAAGTACACAGGAACATATATCCAAGACTATTCGATGTAGCGTTGCATAAGAAGTTAAAAGATTAAAAACAGCACACATTGGGGCGCCTGGGTGGCTCAGTCATTAAGTGCCTGCCTTTGGCTCAAGTCATGATCCTGGAGTCCTGGGATCGAGCCCTGCATCGGGCTTGCTGCTCAGCGGGAAACCTGCTTCTCCCTTTCTCACTCCTCCTGCTTGTGTTCCCTCTCTAGCTGTGTTTCTCTCTGTCAAATAAATAAATACAATCTTAAAAAAAAAAATAAAACATCAATAGGGGACTCACTCAATAAATCATACTGGGTGCATACCAGAATACCAGAAAGCCACTAAAAATTAAATACAGCTGTTAACATGAAAACACATTCCACATCATATACTGTGAAATAAGAATATCTGGTTTCAGAATCATAGGCCTAGCTCGGTCCTCTCTCAGCCACCAGAAGAGCTCACAGATCTGGGAGCAGTGAGCCTACATTCCCTGGAGAGGGGTTCCCTCCCCCACCCCATAAAGTCACCTTAGGGCATGGCAATATTTCCCTTTTCTCTTCCTGGAAACCACCCAAAGCAACAATTTGTACTAAACCTGGAGACATTTAAAATTCCAGAACCAAAATTTTTGGTAAGGGCTGCCCCAACCCAGGAAACAAGGCTAGAGGCTGAACAGGAAGAGCATAGGAGGAAGTGGAGAGAAAGCCAGTGAACAGAATTCTGAAAACGAGAGACACCCCCGCATGCAAAACTGGAGGGCCTTATTTATAGCGGTGGGAAAGTAGGGGGTACTGGCTAGCAAAAGGTCATTTTCTGGACATGGCTGCGTTTGAGGAATCGGGGCAGGTGAGCCAAATGAGAAGCCACCCAAACGAGTGGAGTGTCTTTGCAGGAAGCAGTTTTCCTCTGAAGCAGCTGAGGAGGTCAAATTTGAGTGGCAAAAACAAACACCACTCCCCCCCAACAAAAGAAAAACAAATAGAAACTAGCTTCGTACCTCCACTGGCTGGAGAGCAATGAAGGCGAAACAACTCATGTATGATACCCTTGCATTCTTTTTTTTAAAACATCATTGTACTGGGGACATGGTGGTGAAGCAGGGCGACGAGCTTCCTGCCTCTTAGAGCTCCAGTCTGATGGGGGAGCCAGAGCCATATGTGGGGTAGGAGCCTGGGCTGTGGAGGCAGACAGACCGGGGATCTAGCCCCTACCACTCCGGGAAAACTCTCCAAGACTCTCTGCTTACCCGTCCAACAGGGGGGAAGGATAACAGCATCTACCTCATAGGATTGTTGCAGGGTCTACCAAAGGTAATGGGACATGTATGCAGTTGGTGCTGACTAAATGCTTACTACTGTCACGTTCATGCAGCGACAGTTATCAGGAATGGTGATAAGCCATAGCGGCAGTAGCAGGGAGAGTATTATAAAGGGGACCCAGAAGTGGTCCTAAAAGCTTCATCCCAGAGCCAGGTGGGAGGAGGTATCCTTCAGATGACGCGTCACAAAAGCCCAATGGGGACAGAACAGGAGTCTCTGGGCATTTACAAAACTCTGGGGGATGATTTGAATTCCACCAGTGTGGGGCACCGGTGTTCTAGCGGAGCGGAGCTGCATCTCAGGGGCCAGAAGACCCCTGGCGACCCCCACCCCCCACCCCATCCCGCCTCTCCTGTCAGCAGGTGCAAGCAGCCTGGAAGAGCTAATGAAATGTTTACTGAAAAGATTAGCTTGTCAGTGGAGCCTCGACAGATGGCTATTGATCCTCTCTGCTTGTCTGTCATCCCTATCCCATCTAAGGATAGGTGTGCGAGCAGGTTCTCTCTGACTCAGAGCTCAGGGTGGGGGCTCAGGCCCCAGGTACAGTGGCACATGGGAAAAGAGGTTTGCCTTGTGAGAAGGTCTCTGAGACCTAGGGCGTGGTCAGAGTGGTCTCGGAGTTCCCCGAACCTCCCTTCCTTGGGGGCATGGAAAGAGCACAGGAAATCACAGACTGGTGTTCAAATTCCGCCTTGATTTTGTGACCTGGGGCTCTGTGAGACTCGATTATTCTCATCTGTAAAATGAGAAAATTAACACCTACCTCGTGGCAGTGTCTCAAGACCTAATCAGGAAGTGGATGCCAAAGTTCTAAGACTTACCATTGCTGAAGGGATGTTTGATCTTAAAAATGTGAGAAGTGAACCCACAATGAAAACTCTTGTCCTGGTCCCAGAACTCTTCTAACGTGAAACACGATGGGGTGGTCTTGAGGAGCCTGACTTGTAGGATGGTCTGAGGAATTTGACCTTTGACCTGCACACAGTGCACTACAGGTTTAGCCAGATCATTCTGGCAGTAGGGGGACAAAGCTGGAATTTGTCACAGCTAAAGTCACAGCAGTAGGAAAGAGAGGCCCCTTGGAGATCAAAGGGATAGGCCTTCATGATTAATTGACGAGCTGATCAGTTGTGAGAGATGGGGGGATAGGTGACTCCCATGTGCCTGGTGACCCTTTCAGTGAGATGGGAAGCCCCAGGAAGAAGCAGACAAGGGGAAGACAATGAGCTTATTTGGAACACTGTGAGCATGACATGCCTGTAAGACTCCCGAGGAAGGTAGTCTCCCAGGAGGTCAGACATGAGCCTGATGCCTGGGGTCAGATCTGGACTCCATAGGATTCAGAAGTCCTCGCCCCCATCATCACCGTCACTTAGTTGGTAATAGAAGCCACCAGAGTGGACAGGGCTCCTAGGAGGATGCCTGATGAGGAGAGAAGGGGCTGGAGGAGACAGGCAGAAGGACATGCTTATAAAGGAAGAGAGGTTTCATGAAAGCCAAGGGAGGGTAAGTTTCAGGAGGGAAGGAGGCAGTGATCCACAGCAGAAAATTATATAGAAAGATCCTATTTTTTAAAAAAAAACCCTAAAACATGTCTTCTGAATTTAGGAGCAAGGAAGTTATTTTGAATTTGGAAAGGCATTTCTGTGGGGCAAGTGAGAGAGGGCTGAAGGTGAGACTGCGCTGAGGGTAAGGAGAGGGCTCCACAGCCGGGGAGAGGGGAAGGGGGTGTGCCCTGCAGGGCCCTGAGGCAGAGCGGGCTGTTCCAGGACTAGGGACCCATCATCGGGTCATTGGGAGTACTGCAAGGGGTGGGGGGGAAGAATTTAGGACATAGAGCCTTAAGACAGAGGAGAAAGGAATGAGATCCCGGAGGGGACCCACACCCAGGGCCCGGGGAGGGGCCTCAGGACACCTCTACAACTACAGGGCAGCCTTTAGTTAAAGGGGAGGACGGCTCAGCCCAGCAGGGAGGAAGCGTCGCTAAGCAGAACCTGGACCCCCTCCTCGCGTCTGTCCTCTTGGGGCAGGAAGTGAAGCCCTCTGATAAGGACATGGAGGGATGGGGTAGGGAATTAAGGCAAAGCAGAAACGTGTGAACAGTCGCTGTGGGGCCTAAAGAGGCAGGAGGCAGTAGGGAGCAGGAAAGGCCTGCCAGGCTTGTGTGTGTTGGGGGTGGGGGTGGCCAGGATGTTATCCTCCCATGTGAGCCAGAGAAGAACAGCTAGGACAGCGAGGCTGAGGATTCAGACAGGCCTGGGAGCTGATGGTAGGGACTGGATGGAGGAGGGTCATCGAGGACCCGCCTCCAACCAGATTGCCAGGCATGGGGGAGGCGGGTCCCCTTGTAGCCAAATGACACGGAGAACAAGCTGCATGGGGACGCTGCTGCCATCCACAGAAGCTTCTCGTTCTGCGTGGGCCCAGTGACCCTGCCTGTGCCCCAGGTGGGAGAGGACAGGCTGGCCCCTTCTGACCTCAGATGCACCTGGCAGGTGGAGCGAGCTGCAGGGTGGGGATGGCAGGGATCGCCCGCGGCCTTCTCAGCCTCAGTTTCCCCACTCAAACAATAAGCATTTGTAGGAGTCCCTTAGGTCACGGGTCAGGGCGGACGTTCTGCAGCGGCAAGTCTCGTGGGAGTCCTCCGTGACAGACTGGAATGCCTGCGAGGGGCTCCCGCAGAGCCCGGAACTCCAGTGCCCACGCCGCTCCCCAGGCTGAAGGTGCGGCGTGTCCCGTTAATTAAGGGCGTCTTTCGAGATTATTAAATTAGGCTGGGGAGATGCGTGGCCTTGCTTTCTACCGCCCTTCCACCTAACGGGCGCTTTGCTCGATAAATGTTAATTTGGAGGATGGAGGACGCCAGGTGGGACCACAGTGCTGCCCCTAAGGCGGGTTAATTGCTGGCTGCTGGTAGGTGCCGTGCCTGCAGCCCTGGCCTGGGATGGTTAAGGACATCTGAGTCCTGGCTGAAATCCTGGAGGGTCAGCTGAGGCTTAACCCCTTGGTGACCGACCCGAGGGCGGAGAAAAACCCCAGCAGATCCTCCGGGGGTTTTGAGCCTGGTGCGCTCCTCGAGGGTGGGACGCGGAGGTTGGACCCCTTCCATGGGTTTGTCCTCAGAGTCAGGTATCCGTCAAGAGAATGTTGGCAAAAATGCTTCCTGCCACCATAGCATCAGCGAGCACCCGCCACTAGCCCCTCACATAATTCCCATTTCTTTTTAGCGCTGAGAAAGGTTAAGACTTACTCTCAGCAACTTGCAAGCACAGGGTAGAGCATTACTGGCTGTGATCAGCACCTGCCCCTGAGCGGCCCCACACGTGTTAATCTTATAACGGGAAGTCGTATGACCAATATCTTCCCATCCCCCTGCCGCGGCCTGCAGCTACCATTCTTGGCTTCTGTGAATTTGGCTTTTTTAAATTCCACATATACGTGATTTACATTTGAAATACATATCATGTAGCATTTGTCTTTCTGTGTCTGGCTTATGTCACTTAGCAAGACGCCCTTAAGGTTTATCCAAGTTGTTGAGAATGGCAGGATTGCCTCATTTCTCACGGCTGAATAATACAGCTCATTTATCTTGCGTACATGTATCGTATGTAGATCTCACATCTTTACCCATTCATCTGTTGAGGGACATTCAGGTTGTGTCCTCATGTTGCTTATTGTGAATAATGCTGAAATGAATATGAGAGTGCAGATATCTCTTCGAGATGTTGTTTTCATTTCCTTCTTTTGTTTTTTTTAAAGATGTTATTATTTATTTATTTATTTACTTACTTACTTACTTATTTACTTTTATTTGAGAGAGAGAAAGAGATAGCTAGAGAGTATGAGCAAGGGGAGAGGGAGAAGCAGGCTCCAGGCTGAGCAGGGAAACTGACATGGGGATCCAACCCAGGACCCTGGGATCTGGACCTGAGCTGAAGGCAGACGCTTAACTGACTGAGCCACCCAGGCACCCCATTTCCTTCTGATATTTGCCCAGAAGTGGGATTGCTGGATCATATGGCTGTTCTAGTTCTAATTTTTTGAGGAAACTCCATGCTGTTTTCTATAGTGGCTTTACCATTTGTGGGTTCTTTGTGGGTATATTTCCTAATCAAAAAATAAAATTTTGAGAAGGATTTCCATTCTACATGAGGCTCCTACTCTCCTAAGCCCCCTTGTGAGTAGAGGGTGTAGTTGTGAGCTGTGTTCAGACAGGCAGAAGGAATGAAGAAAATCAGGAAGACACAAATGTGACATTTCTGCAGTGGCCAAGATTGCATAGGAAATAGGCCCTACAGATAGTCTCTCTTTTCTGAGACTGATCCCATCCACCTCACCCCTCAACACACAAACCTTTTCTCTTCCCCACCAACCTAGGTGGATTTGGAAGAGGCCGCGCCCCGTTGGCCTCTCCTTTCTTTTCAGAAAGGGTAGAAATAGGAAGTTCAGAGTAGATGCTATCCCATTTCCAGTGCTTTCTCTTGCAAGATCGATTCAGATCCCTGGAACCCAGGCCAGGAGTGGCAGTGGGGGAGGGGAATATGGAAGGAGGGAGAAGAGCTTTCCAGGAGGCCTTCAGGAGTCAGCTCATCCTTCAGCTGAATCGTCTACACTGGGAGCTACGGTAGGTGGCACCAGGGCTGGGATCGCCCGCTGGGTGGCCACTGGAGCGCCGACTCCTACCATGCAGACTCCATAAAGAGGCAAGATGGGGAGAAATGAATTTGCTGGAACTTCTCATAAAGATTATTCTGTGTGGTTACAACATCTCAATAAATCTCTTCATTTTAGAAGGGAAGGAATAATGAGTCATCTGAGTTACGTGCTTGGGCAAGAAACGTTCTCAGCGTAGAGGGCGCTGGGTCTGGGTCTCACTGGCAGGGCCGTGCGCACGTTTAGGCCAGCTCACTTTGTCAGCGTGGGAGAAAAGCCGGGCTGCCCGCTGTCACCAGCAATCCTCCTTCTCCAACGGGGTGCGGCCTCTTCCAAAAGTAGCAGTTTGGGGGTCTCCCGGGTGGCTCAGTCAGTTGAGTGTCTGACTCTTGGTTTTGGCTCAGGTCATGATCTCAGGGTCCTGGGATTAAGCCCCACGGTGGGATCCACGCTCAGCAGGGAGTCTGCTTGAGATTCTCTCTCTCTTTCTCTCAAATAAATAAATCTTTTTTTAAAGTAGCTGTTTTGTATAATATCATTTATGTAAAAATGGACAGGGAGCTGTATGTGTGTGTGTGTGTGTGTGTGTGTGTATAGGTATGGGTGTTTATGTTAGTTCATGATAAAATATCCCTGGAAGGATCCAGCAATGTGTTCACACTGGGTGCCTCCAGGGGGAGCTCAGTAGCCCAGGGACTGTCTCAGGAGATAGGGTAGGTGCTGCAAGAAGTGACCCCGGATACAAGGCTTAAACAAGATAACATTTCATTTCTCTCCCACATTCCAGGGCTGGTATAATGGCAATGAAGGGTCAGGGACTCCCAGGCTGACTTCCGTTTTGTTGTCCTGCGGTCCCTACGGTGTTGCCCAGCTCCACAAAGACAAGGACGGCTCCCCACCATTCTGCATTCTGGCCATCAGGAAAGGTGGAGTCAAGGAATTGGCATGCACATCCCCGTCCTTCAGAGGAGCCCAGCGATGTGGAGCAGGCTGCTTCCATTGGCTGGAACTCAATCACTTGGCCACAAGGAGGAAGTATCCACAGCAGAGCAGTCATGAGCCAGGCTAAAATTGGGGGCTTTATTTCTAACAAAAGAAGGAAAGAATTGACAGAAAGGGACAACTAGTGATCTTTATGTGCAAAAGATGAAGACATTTTCACTTTATATATCCATCTTAGACCGTTAGAAACATGTGCATCAAGAAAAATTTTCAGTTGAAAAAATGAATTACATTGGAAGTCACAAATTGAGCACATGCACCATTCTCCACTGTGCCATGGACTCATTAGAACAAAATATAAGGCATTTTCAAGAGAATTAAATCATATCAGTACTAGAAAACAAGAGGGTGTGGCAGCAGATCAGAAAGTCTGAGAAAACACAAGAAGCCGGAAGTAGATAGAAATGGATTAACTGAGAAAGAGCAGAGATGAAACATGGCCCCCAAATCCACGACCAAGAATTTCCTTCTCAAGGGAGTTCCAGACCCAAAAACTCCAGCTCAGACCCAGGAACCCCAAAACAGAAGTAGAGGGCTTCATCAGAATAACTGAGCAAAAGACTGCACTCAGTACGGTCCCCCACCTTTCTTTCCTGCCCCTACCCCTAACCCATAAAGAGAAACTGTGTTCTTTGGATCCCTAGGACTTAAAACTTACTCTCCAAAAATGTGGGTGATCTCTCCAGGAAGGAAGCCTAATGTGGGTGTCAAAACTCAACAGAGAAGCAGACTGGAGCTTGAAGTCTCTCTAGACATTCACAAGGGACATTTATGTCAGTAGAGGGTATTTCTCAGTCCAAAAGGAGAACATAGTGAAGTGCTCCAGTCCATTACTGAAAACTCTTCTTACAGTGGCAAGTATGGGCATCCCCAGCCTGCAATCTAGAGGTAAGCCTGCTGAAAACACAGCCCAGCCCTGCACAGCAGCCTGTAGCCAGCCATCCCCTTCCAAAAAGAGACCGCCTGGGAAATGTGCCTTGCCAGCTACTTAGGCAGATCAATCTAGTCCTTCATTTATGAAGGGAATGGACAGCCATGGGTCACCGAATGTTTGAGGAAAACCAATAGCAGGAAAGCTAAACAAAGAAAAATAAAAGGAGCCACCTTGGAAAAAAGAACACACAGTAGGGAATGTTCAAGAAGAAAAGTCTACGTATCTTTGGACAGATTTGAGAGAATGTTAAATCTCTAAAACAAGAGCTAGCTGTCATTAAAAAGGGAGCTATCAGGAGAACAAGAAATCATTTCTTTACATATGGAAGGATTGTCAAAATTTAAAAATCCAGCAAACAGAAGGAATAATACAGCCAAGACTGAAAACCAGACCAGTTATCTGGAAGCCAACGACAGTTACAACACAGGAGAAAACACAAAGCAGTGAAAAATGAACGAAAAGTCCGTAGACGGAGGAAAGATCCAGAAGGCTCACTCCCACTCAGTAGGAGTTTGAGGAAGAAAGAACCCCCCCCCCAAAAAAAAAGATAAAGAAAGAAAGAGAAAAGAAAAGAAGAAAAGAAGAAGAAGAAGAAAAAAGAAAAGAAAAATGCAGGGGGGAGATCAAAGACATAACAGAAAATTTTTCTTAGCTAGGGGAAAACACAGATCTTCAAATCGAATGAGCCCAACCAACTACCAAGCAGGATAAATAAAAACAAGATTCAGACTTAGATACTTACCGAAATTTCAGAACCCCAAGAACGATAAAATCTCAAAGTCTTCCAGAAAGAAAAAAAAAAAAAATAGGTCAGCTACCAAGGAGTGCAAATCTGACTAACATCAGATTTCACATCACAAATACTCTTAAACCATGCCTTTAAAATTCCAATTAACTATGAACTTGAGCCCAAATCATACTTTCGGCCAAACCAGCAGTGAGCTGTGTGGGGAAATCTTAGGATGACAGCTCTCAAATTCACGAATCACTCAAGGGAGTATTGCAGCAAAGCAAAAGGAATGCAGGAATGAGATTTCAAGGAATGTGGGATTAAAACAAACTACTAAAGAACAGTGATAGCTGAGTAAAAAGTGAGAAAAGTAAAAATGAAATTAAAAGGCAGCTTTGATGTCGGGACTATAATCAAAAATACGGTAACCACTCTGTGTCGTGACTGCTGGTAACCAGACTTACCGCAGTGATCATTTCATCATGTACGGACAGAGAATCACTATGCTATACACCTTGCAACTCACAGGATATTGCATGTCAATAATATTCAGTGTAATTAACTTTAAAAATAAAGTGGGAAATTCCATTAAAAAAAAAGAAAGAGAGAGAGACAGCTTTGAACCTTGACAATTTCGTAGTCATTGTTAAGTACGTGGGATTTTCTTTATTTCACTGTAGATCTGATTTCATTTTGTTCGGCTGTGATTAATATTTACATAACCGCAGTATGGTAAATGCTATTTTTATTGGGTTTAGGTATGCAGAAGTTCAAGCCTGGAAGACCTGACTGTGGTTCTCAAACAAAATGTAAATGTTATAAACCATGAAAGTGGGGAAATGACAGTGGTATGTGTTGATGTGGAAGAGTGCACACTCCCTGCAAATGTAAGCTGCAGAGCACACCAGTGGTACGGGCCCCATGCATATATATATACATATTGTTATAGATGTATTTTACATGCCCAGTAAAACACCTGGAAAACTTTCATTCACTTTCACTTTCTATACTTCCGTATCTTTTTGAATTTTTACAAGCAGGCATAGCTTTTGTAATTTAAACATTTTATTTTATTTTATTTTATTTTATTTTATTTTATTTTATTTTATTTTTAGGATTTACTTATTTGACAGAGAGAGACACAGTGAGAGAGGGAACACAGGCAGAGGGAGTGGGAGAGGGAGAAGCAGGCTTCCTGATGCTGGGCTCGATCCCAGGACCCTGGAACCATGACTTGAGCTGAAGGCTGATGCCCAATGATTGAGCCACCCAGGCGCCCCGTAATTAAAATATTTTAAATAGAAATATTAGTTTGAAGGTTTGCTTAATTATTAGCCTGCCTGAGGGACTTGGGGGGTTTGGTAAGGCCCAAACCAAAAACCCTGAGTAAAAAGATGTGCCTATTGTGGAACCCACAATCTAAAGCAAGGCAGAAATGTTGGCTGTTCTAAATTTGTAAAAACAAAACCAAACCAAAAGCTCTCTGCAGACAGAAAACTAATGAAAGATCAACACTGCCATCTGCTGAGGACTTCTTGGAGAATAGGCTGAGTTGGGACAGCTTTCTGCTTTGTTTTATTTTGTAAGTTAACCTTACCTCCCGAGACCGGCACAGACCTAAAATCTGGCTTGCCTTCTACTAGGAGCATGCTACTAGCAATATGAGTAACTTACACTGTCCTGTGAAACAGGGAAGGCATCCCTGGTCGCTAAAAATGGGTAGAGAGGCAGGGTAACCCTCCATCCTGAGGTTCCGGCAAGAATGCATTACTGAGAAGTTAGATTACGCTGCCCCGGCGAGCAGGCACTCCACAAGCCCCTAGCAGGTGCCTACTGTGTGAGGTATTGGGCAAGGCGCCAGAGACACAGACCCACAGACTGGTTTTTGGAATGACTCCAACAGAGCCAAGGAGCCGAAGAGTCCAGAAGGAGTCAAACCAGGTCTGGTGAGCCATCTGCCAAGCCCAGCTCGGGTTTAGCGAGGCCTGATTTCCGTATCATACTCATCCATGCTTAGGACACATTCCTTAAAAACCTAGGCCCTAGG
>PITA01031102.1:0-15704 GCA_004023965.1 Spilogale gracilis
TAATTTCAGCACAATTGAGATACTCTCTTCAAGGTGATATTTCACAATATTTATATCTTGATCTCCCCACCATTATATACATATCCCATAAGGAAAGAGGCTAAACTAGTACAATACTTTTTAACTTAAAGGAAATTAATAAAATTATTTTAATTTATGAATTTATTAATATATGGAATATCAATTACTCCACTTTTTACATTACACAATTTATTTTACTATTATTTTGCCATTTTGTTTCTTTTTCTCTTCCCAATATTATCTGATAAAGTTGACTATTCTATCATCTCACTAGATTTTCAGGACTCCATGCTTTGTGAACACCTGAATAGGTTCATTCCTTTGCCCTCTGTTGACATTTCATTATAATAAGTCCCTTAGAGAATTTGTGCACTCTGAAAACACACCTACCAAGAGACAATTGCAAAATCTGCCTCAAACCCAGATATCCTCCTGTCACAGTTGTATATTCAGTACCATCTGTGAGTTATCTAAGAAGTAAACTCATGATTTTCACTCCAAAATATGCTTCTCTCTTTTTCTCACCTACTACATTAATACCTCAAATATGCTAAGAAATTTTGTCCTCTCAAATTTCCTTTTAATTTATAATTTTCATTTCTATAACCATTTAACCTTGGCAGAGAGCAATCTTCTCATGCCTGGACAATCACAGTAGAGTTCTTTTTTTTTTTTTTTTTTCACATTTTTATCTTGGTTTTGTTTAATAAACTAGTTATTTCATACAATCCATTATATATATGTTTTTTTTAATTTTTCCATATGCAAATGTCTCCTAGGTTTTGCAATTTTGCCTAGTATT
The DNA here is from genome assembly GCA_004023965.1 of Spilogale gracilis. Taxonomy (NCBI): domain Eukaryota; kingdom Metazoa; phylum Chordata; class Mammalia; order Carnivora; family Mephitidae; genus Spilogale; species Spilogale gracilis. The sequence goes on from PITA01031102.1 coordinate 824, forward strand.
TCTACTAGAATTTGTGCTGGTTATTTTGCTTTTTGGAATGTTCTGTGACCATCTCTGCAGTACTCTGAACCTACGAAACTGATCCCTACAGTGACTTCAAGTGGACCATCTTCCCCTCAGGTAAAAGAAAGCCTTGGCAGGAAATCAGCTGTCAACATGGGAGAGGTCAGGGTTTTAGTCTCCCCAACTTTCTCTCCTTCATGCTGAGCAGTGGATATTGGCTGTGTTCTTTTTGCTCACAGACACTACTCTTGTCAGAAAGCTCTTCTCACACAAATACAGATTTTGCTAATTCCTAGTGGTACCACTTGCTCTGTTGGCACACAGAGTCGGGGCAGTGATTCTCACTGGGAGCTTCCTTATTACTTCTTGCCATCTTTTTGTCCTGAGGAATCACAGTTTAAATCAAAACATCCCTTCTCATTGTACATATTAGCTTCTTTTTTGTAATAGTCATTTTCTTTTCCCTGTCTGTGTTTATGTAGTTTGTAAGAACATCGAGTTCTGTCATATAAACTTGACCCTATCTCACATCACACACCCAAACCAATGTCAGGTGGACATTGAAATTAAATAATGATAATGAAGAAGAATGAATACCTTCATCACTCTGGAGAGGGAGAATTCTTAAATAGACCCTAAGAATTAAAATGAAAACAAAAAGTACCATAATAAAAGAATATGCATTGTATGCTCCATTTATTTAAAAGTCAACAACAGGGAAACTACACTGGAGTGATAGGACTTAGGAAGGCAGCTGCCTTTGGGGAAGAAGACTGAACCGTGATTGAGAGTTGACATGTGGCAGTATTGTACCATTATCCGATGGCTATGCAGTTGTTACCTTTGTATTAATCTCAATGGTTTACGAATACTTTTTGTGTGTTTTCTTTCCTTTTTATGCCTCAACTGAAAGAAAAATTTAAAATCTATTATAATTACTGATAAGACAGATGGTTAATAAAACCAAGCCCTTGGAAATGTGAAAGAAAATTTAGTCAAAGCAAGAATAGAACAAACAAACAAACAAACTGGCTATAAATACAGGTAGATGTACTTTTGGAGGCAGGAGGAGTAAGATCTTTAAAGAGTCCCCGTGTGGTAACTACTTCCTCTAAATTAAGAGTAAGTTGAAAGTTCAGATAGAGGATAGTGAAATTTGTAAAGAATGGGGAAGTTCTGGCCATTATGAGAAATAGAAAATTAAGCAGATAGTAGCAAGTAACAATAGTAGATGTAATAAAGAGTCTGACTCATTTTTGATGTTTAACTACTGACCCTTTGAGGCCACCCTCCTCCCTCTTTCTGTTCTGCTCCACATCTACCAAACTAGTAAGGAATCCTGAGTACTTCATCCTTTGACTTTGTGGGGAAGTTTAATTATGCAAGTTCTGTCTAAAATACATTTAGAGGTGCAAAAGTGTCAACCTGGACCTCCTTAGCCACCATGAAAATCTCAATCCAGTTTTCTTTCCCTGACTTTCTGAGACATTTTCAGACCAGCGTCAGAGGCTTGCTCTGCTCTCTCCAAGTTAACAAGTTTCTGTGAGTAATGAAACATTCATACTCTCTTGGTGCCTATCTGGCATCATCCACTTCAACATGCAAACCAAATTTTGGATATGGGAGTGATAATTGATCCAGTTTCTGTGGGGAGATTATTACAATAGGATTGATGAGTAGCATCATCAACCTGTGTAACATACAACATACAATGTTGTATGTTACATACAACATACAATGATAGTGGCCCCAATGGTATCAATTTACCATATGGAAAAAGAGTCATCTGTCTAGACTTGGGTAGGAAGGCAGTTGAATACATCTACAGTTGAGAATTTATAAGACAGGCGTGCCTAAAGGACAAGTAACCCTCTGGAAGGTTAACTTAAATTTATATTTAAGAACATCTAAAGATTGAGCGAAGTGAGTATAGAAATTGATGAGGCTGCCTGAGTGGCTCAGTCTGTTAAGCACCCTACTCTTGACTTTGTTTCTTGTAATGAGATTGAGCACTGAGTTAGGCTCCTCACTGAGTGTGGACCCTGTTTGAGATTCTCATTCTCCCTTTGCCTCTGCTCTTCATGCCACTCAAGCACACAGTCACTTTCTCTCTCTCAAAAAAAAAAAAAAAAAAAAAAATTGATGAATACAGAGAAAGTAGAGCCTCAGTGGTGAAAACCTCATGAGGCAGAATGCTGGACACTAGAGAACGTGCTACAGCTTTCAACTTCAAATAATATGCTATAACTACCATCAACCTGATACATTTCTCTAAAATTTTAAATTTAGAGGGGCCTGGGTGACTCAGTCATTAAGTGTCTGCCTTTGGCTCAGGATCTCCAGGTCCTGGGATGGAGCTCTGCATTGGGTTCCCTGCTCAGTAGGAAGCCTACTTCTCCCTCTCCCACTTTTGCTACTTATGTTCTCTCTCTTGCTGTATCTCTGTGAAATTAATAAAAAATATTTAAAAATAAACAACACATTAAATCTAGACATTTGAATGTATATTGGGAAGATTAGATTACTTAATATTATACAGATGAAATATTTGTAGATATTGGTAGCTACAGCAGCACAGAAGAATCATAGGAGATGAGAAAGAAGAAGTTGAGAGATGAGAATTTTGGTATATCATTACTTTGGACCTTGATGTCATATGGCATGATAACATAATTAAGGTACAAAACAGATCCTCAAGTCTTTCCATGTATGAAATAAACATTAAAAAATTTGGCACATGAGAGTGGTCCCCATGAAGAACAAAGGTCTCAAAGTAGCAGGTTATGTGAAATTGATCAGGGGAAGTCTTAAAAGGAAGTGAGGGAAGAAGGGACTGATGAATGAACTGATACATGTGTAGCATGGGAAATGAAAAAAAATGTACCTTTGGAAAAGATACATGTGAATCTGAAATATGGGGGAAAAAGTTTTCATTTTGTTTAGGAATATTACAGAAGATTGTAAGAAGTGTTGAGAAAATAGGGGAGTTATTAGTTGATGATTTGTAGTTATAGAGAACATTAAAAAGAAGTTTGGAAGGTAAAAATGATTTGAAGGATAGGTAACAGGTGTGAGAAGCCCAAAGCAGTTGGGAATGGCTTGTAACTAATTACAGAGGCTTACATGAGAAAGTAGATTGAAGAATCCAGGTATGTAAGCCATGAAAGGCTTAAATGGCCAGTCACAATATGACTTAAATAAGTAATCCTGTTTCCTAGGGAATAGGAACTTGAGTGCTACTGAGAATTCTAGAATGCCCAAACAATGTCCTCTGCAACGTGATACGGCTGGCTTTCCTAATACCCAACAGAATGAATGTCCTAGAGAGCTAGGGCATATACCTTTATTTCCTGAATTATATCAGGAACAAACTCCACCCTATTTGAAGGGAAAATCAGTAGCATGTAGAGGAACTTCAGCCTGGGGTTTATTGTGAAGCTCAGACTCAGTTTTTTGCTTTGCAGGATGAGCTCCTTGCCTTGTGATTTTAAGACAGGCAAGGAGAACAATAGATACATCAGAGGTAAAGATAAGACATGACTGATCTTTGTATTGCCAGAACCTTGCACAGGCCCATTTGCTAAACAAATGGCTTGAGAATTCTAAAACACAGATTAAAGAAATAAAGGAATGTGGATATCAGGCTTACTTTTATTATTTTATAACAGGAAAGCTTTATTTGTATTTGAGTTTTGAAAAAAACTGTCAAAATATTTTTTACACTTTTTAAAAATATTTTATTTTTTTATTTGACAGAGAGAAACACAGCTAGAGAAGGAACACAAGCGGGGGGAGTGGGAGAGGGAGAAGCAGGCTTCCCGTGGAGCAGGGAACCTGATGCGGGACTTGATCCTAGGATTCCAGGATCATGACCTGAGCCAAGGGCATATATTTAACAACTGAGCCACCCAAGCACCCCATTTTTTTTTTACATTTTTAAACTTCAGTAGAAAGAAGAAAAGTGAGTGGACTATAGTCTCAAACAGCAAGTATGCTAAGATTTATTTTTATTTTATATATAAACACACGAGAGTGTATATGTATGCATGTATATGCCTACACACACATATATGCATATGGTTCAGAAAAGAAAATAACACAACCTCTAAATAGTCTAAGAAATATTCTAAAACCAATGTCTTTGAACTCCAAACTGTACCTCAATCAGATTTTATTCCTCTCACTTTTCTATTCTGAATAATGTGTGAATGATTCCAGCTTGGTTCTAGCTGGCATCTTAGTTTTACATGAAAAAGTAGCAGCTGTTCCTTTGGGAGAAACTTATCCCCCACTAAACTGCCTGAAGCAAAGCCCATGATTCCATAAGATTTCTCCTAAATACCTGATCCTGTTTACCTGGAAAATTGAATTTCGAATGTGTCCATTAGACCAGCTATGAACATCTGAAAGGAATGTAATTGCTCTGCTCTATGGGCATAATTCAAGGACATTGTCATAGTACTGACCTAAGTTCCCCCTTGAGGAATCTGGTGATCCTTTCATTGGATCTTGAAATGTTGCCAGTAGCATAGATAGCTATTTGGTCTGCTCTTTGAAAGACAATAGAGTAATGATTAAAGACATCCTTTTTTTTAGATCACACAGATACTGATTAAACCACATGAGTCTCTCATGTAGATGCTAACAGGATGGACCTTTCCTATGAAAGCATCAGCTGGAATCAAAGCTGTTGATGGAAATTTAACGACTCACATTGCCTTCACAACAGCCTGAATCTATCTTTGTGAGAGACTTGACAACACATCTACTATCAGAATCAGAAACTGGGCACAGAGTAAAGGACTCCTGGTTTCAAATGTATAGGCTACCGTGGCATGCCCGACTTATGATTCATGTGGACGTTGACCTCGGTGTCCTGCAGTGAGGGAGGCTTCATGGCGCAGTGTCTTATCCTTGCTGCTTCTGACAAATTGACCTTTGATCATTTCTCAGAACTATTGATAGTGTGTCACTGCTGTTGACAGCTTTTCTGACTAGTGTTGCTCTTTTCGTCTGATTAGTCAAATTGACAGGAATTATTTTTGGTAGGTATTATTTTGGGTAGGTTTTATCAATAATAATTTCCTGTTTAGTACAGATCCACTAAGTATAAAAGGACTCCTTCATATTGATCTGTGTTACCAGTTATACCGCTTATCAGTCCACAGAAGGAAAGATATGAGACAAAGACTATGTATACAGCCAAGAAATATTTATTTTACTCTACATATATTAAAAAACTTCATTAACTTTTCATATGTAATTTTATTTTTGCCTTTACTTTTATTCCATATAAGCGGAGACCATATTTCAGGTGATTTCCCTTCTATTTGGAAAAAAGCTCTGTTGGAATGGAGTGTTCATGGGTCTTCATTTCAATGCCAACTCAAGAAAGTTCTCCTTTGTACTAAGGCAAATCAGCAAATATTAACATCGTACCATATGACTTTACAAGGATGAAATTCAGACTCACAATCTTAATTCTGACTGCTACTAACCTGTGGTCATAAAAGTGGCTCCAAGTAGCATGACCTTCTTCAACAGCTATCTCTTACTAACATGATGATGCAAATTAGATTGCCATTAAGTCTTTCTGACATGAGTCAGTAAGATTCAGTAGATCCAGCTAGACTTTTCTAACTTGATCTGTGCTTTCCCATAATCAGCAATAGTCCAGTAAGGCAGATACACTGATATTAACTAGGTTTACTTACATATATAAAGCCAACTATCTTTTGCTTGACATAGGATGGCTTTGACTGTAACACTTCTAGTCCACATGTTTTCATCCTTCACCAAGATGGCTCATACATGTTATCACAGAAAAGGCAGAAATCTGGGGTGAAAGCAAATCCAATCTTGTAAATATTGCTTGTGTAAAAATCTACTAATATCCTATTGGCCAAAGCAATTCCTAAATAACAATATCCTAAAACTGGAGTCAAAATTGTAGGCACTACAAAATTACACTGCAAAGGATGTGAATATAGATAGTGGTAAAGTATCAGAGCCATTTCTGAACTCCATTACACTACCTCTAAGACATAACTGTATATTCTTGAGAATCTGTGTTTTAAATTGATTGACCATTTGTTTGCATATGCATTTATTTATTCATACACTCAGTGAACATTTATTGAGTGATTAGTATCTACTAGACATCTTCCCAGGAAATTATATACAGTAATAAACAAATGAACTTTAAAAACCAAAAATATTATAGTACATAAATTTTATTAGAGTTGTCACAGATAATAAATATACTATGAGAAAAATAAAATAGAACAAAAAGTTTGTGTGGGAGAATTGTAACTAAAATAGTTCTGGTTGTTCTTACCTACATAAAACAATATAGAAAATGAAGAAGAGAAAACTGAATTTGGGAGAATGAAAATTTTATTTACAGAAATGTGACAAACTTGACAAGAAGGAGATTGTCCATTCTTCTAATGGCCACTGCATTCTGACTTCAAAGTCTGAAAATACCAAGGGTTAGTGACAGCAAATTTTATATATTGCATGTAGGCATGTTGGCATGCATTCGTATAATAACTTTGGAAAATATTTTGACATCTGCCAAAGCTGATATTGTTCATAACTGACAACATACTAAATCCATTCCTGGATTAATCCCAGGAGATACATTGTATTTGTGTTGTAGGAGTAGGGCCAGATTCTAGAGTGTTGTTGGTTCATTGTCTGTAGAACTCTCTGGCTTGAAATTTGCCTCCATACACAGAGGACAAGAAGAGAATGAAGAAAGATGCCGAGCACTCTGGATAAGAGGAGAAAAGAGGGGCGCCTGAGTGGCTCAGTTGGTTAAGCGACTGCCTCTGTTCAGGTCATGATCTCAGAGTCCTGGAATCAAGCCCCGCATCAGGCTCCCTGCTCAGCGGGAAGCCCGCTTCTCCCTCTCACTCTCCCTGCTTGTGTTCCCTGTCTAGCTGTGGTTCTCTCTGTCAAATAAATAAATAAAATCTTTAAAAAAAGAGAGAGAGAGAGAGAGAGAGAGAGAGAGAGAGAGAGAGAGAGAAAGGAAAGGACGTGAAGGAAAGGGAAAGGAGAAAAGAAAAGAAAGGAAAAGACCTTAAGTCAAATGGAAAATGGAGTATCATCTAGAACCAACTTCTATCACTCTTCAATCCAGTTTGCATTTCTGCCTTCATTCTTGTCGATCACTGCCCCCTTTTACCTGCTGGGCCCAACTCCATCACCTGTGAACTATATCCTAGTATATTATACTGATAAACTAACGTCAAGAGTAAAATCATATAGTACTTTCCCTTGGAATTTACAATAAGCTCCAGCTTTCAAAGCTTTTATAAGTAGACTTCTCAACCAAATTGTTGTTAATTGATTTAGAAATCAGCTCTGTCATTTAATATGAATATTATTTTGCAACTTTAGTTCAGTCTCTATTTCTCTGAACTAAGTACAGTAAAAATCTCTTCACAGGTTTGTTCTAAGAATTAAATAAGACAAAGAACCTTTATTTCCTTGAAAACTCTAAGGTAGTATGTAAATACAGTGAGTACCTATGGGAGTTTTATGGATGTGGATGTACATGTAGGTTATAGGTGGATGATGTAAGCATGTGGAGTACATGATGTGAGATGAGAATTTTACTGTGAATTTGTAGATACATATTTCATAAAGATATAAATGTTGAAATGCACAGAGATGTTTTTGGGTGACCTGAAATTTTTCTAATCATCTTTTGGAAGTCCTTTGGAGAAATATAGGGTTAGAGGACTCAGTAAAAAGCAATACATAAATGCTAAAACTGAGATAATATTTAGATATAATAGTATGTGGGTGGTGTGAAAATAATGGCTTTGTCTAATGGAAGTATCTCATGGAGAGTCAGACCCCTGACTTACAGTTCAGCTGTGTATTCTGAAGTCAATAAGTAAAAGTGCTACCACTTTAACCAACGCTTTAGGCAGAAAAGTTGTTGTTTTGTTCTTTTATTGTTCATATCTTTCTCATAAACAACCTTAGAAAGAAGCTTTACAGAATTTAAGTACCATAAAAATTAGTTATTTTGGGGGGCAGGGTATATCAGTATTCCAGCAGATTTTAAGTGCTAAAAATGTAACTCATAATCCTAAAAAAAAGGGACAAAACAAAATAAACAAGCACACAAAACCTACTTCTCTTTTTGTGTAAAGTGACATATTATTAATTTATATTTAGTATCATTATTTGTTTTTCCCCCTGGTTATCCCAACTTATACACAGTCTAGTCTATTTTACTGATACTGGCTTTTAACAAAAAAATCTTCCTAATGCATTCCCATCTGTAGGTACATATGCTTTCAGACATTTCTTTCAGACTACAGAAGGTTAATATATACAGTTAGAAAAAAAATTGCCATATATTTTTTTTTTTTATTTTCAGGAAAGACAGGCAGATAAACACCTATAGGCAGCTCTCTACCAGCAGGCATGAATATGTTTTAAGAGAAAATCTCTTAAGTTTTGCAGGATGCTTTCAGGAAGAATTCTTTAGTATGTTAGCTAATTACAATTCTGCTCTAAAAAAAAAATGTTTACTTTGAATAGTCTTGGAGGTTTTCCAATTCCTTTACTGTATTGCAGTCTGTTTGCTCACATTTTCAGGAGATAAAAGAAATAAATGGAACATATTTTTTAAAAACATTCTTCTAAGGTTTTATTAAAAACAGTATCTTTACTCTTGGTTTTAAATTTCAATTGATGGTTGAAATAAATGTGAGTTTTTAGTATCTCAGTGCAATCTGTTCAAAATAATGATTGAATAAGAAGTAACTACATGGTGTTTATTTCAGATTTTTTAAATTGTTATTGAGGAAGTAAATATTTACAGTGAAAATAGTTTGTTTTGACTCATTTGGAAAATTTTAGAACTCATGAGAAAAAAAAAAAACGAGTCTTAGCATTAGTCCAAAATATTGCTATGATCAAGACTCAACTGTTTTTAAACAATTCCAACTAATAAAAAAATGGTAGAAATATTTAAGGTAGGCCAAAACATATGCTTTCATTTAAAATTTATGATTGTATTTTCATTCTTCAATTATCTGATGATTTAAATTTAGAGGCAAAAGTAAATAAGTAAGAAAAAATAAGTAATTCGCTTCCAACATTACAGTTCTATTCAGCCTTAAAATAGAGCTCTGATCCACATTCTCTGAATCTCAATATCAGATTGACTTAAAACGAATTAAGAGATATAAGAATTTTACTTATTTTTTTCACTTGACTAAGACTCTCACTTTGATAACTTAGATTGGCTGGATTTCTCATTTATAATGCAACATCCCCTCTCCCAAAAATAAAAGCTACTACTATGAAGAGTCAGAATGTTCTACTTCTCTCTAAATACATTGTCTTTTGATTTAGAGTGTTGTTACAATCTTAAAAAGTAATGCTTTTGAGTATTTTATAAGTAATTAGCACACGTAATGGTATTGTCTGCCTCAGTCAGGAAACAACTAGCTCAGAAAGAATACCTGGGAACTACTGATTGCCTTTGGGAAAACTATTTCCTCTTATTTTTGTAGCAAGCCATTAATATGTATTGAGCTTTTATTCATCTATAATACTCCAGTGACATTAGGAACATTTTCACTATGGCTGGGCAAACAGAGTATGATATGTCTTAGAACATTCAGGCTTCTGTAACAAAATAACACAACTTAAAACACTACTTATGTTTCTAAAAATAATAGAAATTTATTGCTCACAGTTCAGGAGGCTGGAAGTCTGAGATCAGGTTACCAGTGTGATTGAGTAAGGACCTTCTTGCGGGTCATATAGTTCTCATTGTATCTTCACATGGTACAAGGGGTTAGGGATCTTTCTTTTATAAAGCATTAACTAATCATGTTCATCAGTGTTCTACCCTCATGATTTAAACATGTCCCAAAGGCCCACCTCCTAATACCATAACCTTTGAAAGTTAGGATTTTGCCATATGAATTCTGAGGAGACACATTTAGACCATAACAGTCATAGGAACTGCAGGGGTAAGAGGTTGCAAAAGTGGAAAAGTTAAAGGATTCCCTAAAATATCTAGCCAACTTTATACTAAATGATCTTACCATAAAGAACCTCTCAGTGAGTTAGGGTAGTAAATTCTAAATTCTAAGCATTGCTGAGTTTTGGTTTTTAAGTAGAGATGGGATGGATAGTTCTATATAATGTGTAAGTATTTACATCTTTATATATGAAATAGAAGACCCCATATAAGAAAATCCTGACCATATTCTACTAAGATAGAGAAGTAAGATTAGTACTACTGGGGCCAGGAGTAGATCAAAGTAGTGCCAACTAAAACAACCTGCTCTAAAAATAATTGAATATAACTAAGTCATCTCTTCCCAGATTTTTATTTGTTTATTTGATTTGTTTTTCATGTATTAATCCTGCTAAAGTATCAACTAATGAACAATAACAGCAAAACATACTTTGGGGGCGTAGTGAAGGGTTGGCCAAAATCCTAGAAATACTTCAAGTGAGGTAATAGCAAACAAATGCAAATTATAACAGATTTATAGGTTCTTTAGGAACAGTAGATGTACTTCCTGATATCCCACAAAACAAGAAGTGGTTGTCATTCAAGGAGATATCAGTGCACCGAAAATGAGGCTTCAGTATGAATTATTATCATTATCCCAGTGCATTTTCAGGAATATTGTGCTATGAAAAAATACTTAAGATCAAAATCCAGAGGACTTTAGGCACTATTAAGAAAAAAGAGGGAACGAGGAAGGGTGCATGGGAGAAAAAGAGAAGAAAGAGTGAAAGAAAAGCTTAAACATATACTGTCCCAACATAGATTTTCCCTCAATCTTTGTGGATTTTAGGTGGCATGGGAAAAACAAAAAGAATACGGACCTTGGTAATTCTTAGAAGATGGGTAAGAAGAGACTGTTTTCAATTTAATCTTCAGGGAATAAATGATGAAATTTTATTTGCAAAAAATAAAGGATTTGGCTATAGTGACTTAAGATACAGAGCCGATGTACCTTTTAAGGTGAATATGTTAGAAGTTTCCTGGGGAGATTTTAGCATCAAGAAAAAGACATATGTCCAGAGCTTGGTAGCATGCCAGAAATGTCAGTACTGATAAGAACAAATGCTAGTCTTTTAAAAGTTCTAGGCCACTACCACCTACTACTAAAATGCAACATATACCTAGTGTTAAAGAATACTAGTAAACACCAGTCAAAGGGTTAAAGGAGTCACAATGAGCATAGAACAAGTGGAAGACTAAACCATATTCAGGGGCTTAGAGAATGCTTCCTTTCCCTCACCCCCACATTACTATCACTATGAATAAGCCTTTCTTATGATAAAAGACATGACAGCTGGGGTTAATGGGTGGCTCAGTTGGTTAAGCAACTGCCTTCAGCTCAGGTCATTATCCCAGAGTCCTGGGATCAAGCCCTGCATGGGGCTCCCTGCTCTGCGGGAAGCCTGCTTCTCCCTCTCTCACTCTCCTTGCTTATGGTCCCTCTCTGGCTATGTTTCTCTCTATCAAATAAATAAATAAAATCTTAAAAAAAAATACAGGGCAGCTAAAAGAACTTCAAGCCCCAATTCTTATTTAAGGAGTATCCAAGAACAACTAAAAACAATGATAGGGATAGGGGAGACAAGGACAGTAGAGGAAATTTTATCCTTTGACACTATAGCAACAGCAAACAGTAACCACAGTGGAATTCCTACCCTAATAAACATAAAACATCACACTAAAAGCTTTTTTACCTAATACATGTTTGGCTTTTAAAAAAATATTATAAGTCATGCTAACAGGCAATAATTGTAGTGTGAGGGGACAAACCAAGTATCAAAATCAGACTCAGATATGACAAAAATTCTGGAATTATCAGACCAGGAACTTAAAAGAACTATGATTAATATTCTGTGGGCTCAAACAAATAAAGTAGACAATATGCAAGAATATATGGATAACGTTAACAGGATGGTAATGTAAAAGAAGAAAGTAAGGGAAAGAAAGAAAGAGAGAGAGAAAAGAAAGAAGAAAGAAGAGAAAGAAAGAGAGAGAGAAAGGAAGAAAGAGAAAGAAAGAAAAAAAAAAGAGAAGCAAGAAATTAAAAAAAAGAACTGTAGCAGAGGGGCACCTGAGTGGCTTAGTCCTTAAGCATCTGCCTTCACCTCAGGTCAGGATCCCAGGATTCTGGGATCGAGCCCTGCATCAAAATTCCTGCTCTGCGGGAAGCCTCCTTCTCCCTCTGTCCCTGCCTGTGTTCCCTCTCTCACTGTGTCTCCCTAAATAAATAAAATCCTTAAAAAAAATGCTGTACAACTTCTTTCAAGACACGTCTCCAAAGGCAAAGGAAACAAAAGTGAAAATGAACTTTTGGGACTTCATCAAAATAAAAAGCTTCTGCACAGCAAAGGAAACAGTCAACAAAACAAAGAGGCAACCCACAGAATGGGAGAGGATATCTGCAAATGACACTACAGACAAAGGGTTGATATCCAAGATCTATAAAGGACTACTCAAACTCAACATCCAAAAAGAAGATGATCACATCAGAAAATGGGCAGGAGACGTGAAGAGGCACTTCTTTGTGGAAGATATACAAATGGCTAACAGTCATATGAAAAAATGTTCATCATCACTAGCTATCAGGGAAATTCAAATCAAAACCACATTGAGATAACACCTTACACCAGTCAGAGTGGCCAAAATTGATCCCGGGACAGGAAACAACAAGTGTTGGAGAGGCTGCAGAGAAAGGGGAACCCTCTTATACCATTGGTGGAAATGCAAGTTTGTGTATCCACTTTGGAAAACAGTGTGGAGATTCCTTAAAAAATTAAAAATAGAGCTACGCTATGACCCTGCAATTGAACTACTGGGTATTTACCCCAAAGATACAGATGTAGTGAAAATAAGGGCCATATGTACCCCAATGTTCATCGCAGCAATGGCCACAATCGCCAAACTGTGGAAAGAGCCAAGGTGCCCTTCAACAGATGAATGGATAAAGAGGATATGGTCCATACATACAATGAATATTAAGCTTCCATCAGAAAGGATGAATACCCAGCTTTTGTAGCAACATGGACTGGATTGGAAGAGATTATGCTGAGTGAAATAAGCCAAGTAGAGAAAGTCAAGTATCACATGGTTTCACTTACTTGTGGTGCATAAGGAGTAATATAGAGGACAGTAAGAGAAGGAAAGGAAATGGGAATTAGGGTAAATCAAGGTGGGAAACAAAACACAAGAGACTTTGGACTCAGAAACAAACTGAGGGACTTGGAGGGGAGGAGGTGGGGGGATGGGAGAGCCTGTTGGTGGGTATTGAGGGCACCTATTGCATGGAGCACTGGGTGTAGGACATAAACAATGAACCTTGGAACACTGAAAATAAATAAATAAATAAATAAAAATGCTGTAGTAGAAATGAAGAATGCCTTGGATGTGTTCATCAGTATGTTAGACATGGCAGAATAAAGAATCAGTGAACACTAAGATGTATTACTAGAAATTTCCAAAACTAAAATGTGAAGAGAAAAAATAATGAAAAAGACATAATATCCAAGAACTGAGGGAAAATTATAAAAAAAGTTTATAAATACAGGTGATAGAAATAGCAAAAAGAGATGAAAGACAGTCAGGAATAGGATAGATACCAAACCGTAGAATTAGGAAGCTCAGAAAGCCCCAAACAAAATATCTACAGCTAGGCAAATATATGTAAATATATTTAAAGTGCAAAAAAAATTCAAAGAAAAGGAAAATTTTGAAAGAAATAAAACATCTTTTCTGTAGGGGAATAAGCATCAGAATTACACCAGACTTCTCTTCAGAAAACATGCAAGAAGTGAGCACAATGAAATATAGAGTTTACAGAAAGAAAAAATAAAACAGAAACAGAAACAAAACAAAACAAAACAAAAAACCTCCACCAAACTTGAATTCTGTATTCAGTAAAATTATCCTTCAAAACTGAAGGAATAAAGACTTTCAGACAGGCAAAAGTTGAGAGAATTTGTTACCATTAAACTTCCCTGGAAAGAAATGTTTTAAAATGTTCTAAAGAGAGAAGGGGGAGCACCTGGGTGGCTCAGTCAGTTAAGCGACTGCCTTTGGCTCAGGTCATGATCCCAGAGACCCGGGATGGAGCCCCACTTCAGGCTGCCTGCTCGGCGGAGGCCTGCTTCTCCCTCTCTCACTCCCTCTGCTTGTGTTCCCTCTCTCTGTGTTTCTCTCTGTCAAATAAATAAATAAAATCTTAAAAATAAGAGAGAGAGAAGGGAATTGATAAAGATCTGAAAATAAGATCTACATTAAGAAAGAAATATATACAGGATAAAGAAAGGTAAAATAAAATGCTTTACTTTTTTAAATAATTAACTGAAAAGATAGCTTGCTCAAAAATAATAGTGGCAATGTTTTTGGCAATCATAGCTTATGGACTAGTGAAATGAAAGACAGCAAAGTTGTAAAGGATGAGAGGGAGACATTTGACATACTCTGTTATAAGGCATCTGCACTACTCGTTGAGTGTATGGTGTCATTCAAAAGTGAACTTGGATTGATTGGACATGTATATTGCAAATGCCAGGACAATCATTATCTTTTTTAAAGAAGAATAATATGTTAAGAGAAGAGGAAAATGGAATGATATAAAATGTTACTTTCTTTTTTTTTTCTTTTTTTTTTTCTTTTTTTTTATTTTATTTTTTTTTAATTATTTTTTTTTTTTTATTGTTACTAAATTTTTTTTCCAGTGTTTCAAGATTCATTCCCCATTCCCCACACCCAGTGCTCCCCGCTTTAGGTGTCCCCAGTACCCACCACCAGGCTCTCCCATCCCTCCACCCCCCTCCCTCCAAGTCCCTCAGTTTGTTT
>PITA01031103.1:0-15681 GCA_004023965.1 Spilogale gracilis
CCCTCCACCCGTCCCTCCCCCATCCCTTCCTCCAACATTCCCTCCATCCATCCCTCTATCCCTCCCCCATCTCTTCCTCCCTCCAACCATCTGAACATCTGTCCATCCACCCACCATCCCTCCCTCCATCAACCACCCACCATCCACTCATCTACCCACCGTGGCTCCCTCCCTCCATCACGCCCTCCACCCCTCCTCCCCCCATCACCCCCATTACCCCATCTCTGCGTCTGGAACCTCTGGGGAGAGGGTGTGGTGGCAGGGTGCCAAGGCAGAGAGGCTGCCTCGTAGCAGTGCGGTGTCTCTGGGCCGTGGTCAGAGGGTAGCAAGAGCAGGGAGGGGTGGCCTGGAGGACTGTTCGAGATGGCAGGGGGGACTGGTCCAGTGAGGGCCCAGGGATCTCTGAGAAGCATGTGGCTTTTTCTCTGAGGCGGAGGCCCGCAGAGGGTGTGGCGCGGGCGTTGGACCCCCAGATGTGGAGCAAACAGACTGAAAGCATCTCGGTCTGAAGCGGGGGAAGAGGGGCTGACTAGGTGGCCGGCGGAGCAGAGAGCGTCAGCCGAGGGACTACAGGGGCGTAAGGTGGCTCCCAGCTCCATCCCAAGCACCTGGGAGGATGGAGGGGGAGACACAGCAGTGCAGCGGCCCTGCAGGGATGAGTGGGGCTCAGCACTGACCTGGTGTGTCTGCGGCCCACTGGGGCATCTGCGAAAGGGGCTGTGGGTGGGGAGGCTGGGGCCCTGGCTGCGGGGGCGGGCTCCCGAGCCAGCCGTGGGCACCCCTTCCTTGGGGCAACCTCCCGGTGCTGGGTGTTAGAGGGGACTCCCAGGGCCTCCTCGGCCCCAGTGGCTCTGGATCCTGGCTGCTGCACCAGCACCAGCACCAGCGCTGCCCAGAGCAGAGGCTGGTGGGGGGAGGGGGCTGGGAGAGGGGCTTCGAGTGTGCAGCCCTTGGAGGGACCTGGCTGGGGCTGGGGGGTGACGGTCCAAGGTGTGCTTTTTGGGCCACAGGATAAAGCCGCTCAGATGTTTTCTGCATTACGGAGTGTGGGGGGGGAGGAAAGAATGCTGCACTTTCCACATCAGACACACAATAACTCAGCCATTCGTTTTCATTCCAGTATCTGGAAAACAGCTGATTCTGGAAACCCAACACTTCCCTGGGCATAGGGCTCCAGGAAAGAAGGGCACCCCACGGAGCTGGGCACGGGGTCACGGCCCCGACTGGCCTTATCCCTGCACCCTGGGCCCTTTGGGAGAGGGGCTGAGGCCACGGCTTGGAGGACAGACCCCCCAGGAGCCAGCCCTGCTCACCGAGTGCAGCCAGGTTTCTATGGCGCCCGCGAACTCGGCACGTGGGGTTCTGGAAACTTGGTGGGCTAATCCAGGCCCTAATCCTAGCAACAGGCAGGGCCTGCAGCCGCCTGACGGGCGGGGTCGGGGGAGCCCTGAGCGGGCGCGGGGACCCTTGTGTGCAGGGCCTCGACACGACCGTGCCTGGGTTTTCCAGGTCCTGGCACCGGGTGCAGCCCCCTGCAGACTGAAGCCCTCTCAGCCCCCGCTCCGGGCACCCTCGGGCCGCCCAGGGTCCCTGTGGCTGTCCCGGCCATGAGGTTGTCAGGATCAGAGGAGATTAGCAGGGACAGGAGGCCGTGCCCGAGGGCCATGCCTGCAGCGGGCCTCCCTCTTGGGAGCGGGCAGAAGCCCCGTGACCGCTGCGGCGGGCTCAGGGACCCCCAGCGTGCTCACTCCTCGCCCGGGCTCTGGGCCTGCCGGTCGCTGAAGCCCGGATGAAGGACAGCCCTGGAGCGCTGGCCCAGGAACCGCGCGTGTGAGCATGGGAGGGGCCGTCTGCCTCGCTCCCCCCATGTGTCCACCGGCAGCACAGGCGCGGGCCAGGGGCTTGGCTGTGTCACCGGGCGGTGCGTGTTGGAGGATGGCTCTGCTGGGACCCCTGGTCCGCGGGACAAAGTGGCAAAGGGGCTGTGACCCTTGGGCCCCTCCCTATTGATCCCTGACCCCACCCCTTCAGCTTCGCCAGGTTGGGATGGAGTCCCCTGTCCGGGATTTCCTGGGGGCTTGGGCCCGAGGGGTACTTTGCCCGAGGAGCCCTGCACGAGGCTTTGACTCAGTTTCTCCTCCCCACCTTTCATGCATCCCTGGGATCTGGGTAGGCCCGGCCCAAGCTCACTCTGCCTGGCCGGCCAGTGTCCTCTTCTGCAGCTGGTAGTCCGCGGGGGGAGCCCAGCCTAGACTGGCCGCGCTGGGGGCAGGGAGGGAGTGGCCACAGGGAAGAAAAGAAAGGGGGTGCTGGGCCTTCAAATTAGTGACTTGGAGAAGGACTTAACTCAGGAACAAAGTCAGGTCCCGGGGGACATCTTGGGGAGGCACCACCTGCCCCTCACGTCCCTCCTGGGAACCTGGGGGGCAGCCGGGCCAGGCCGAAGCCCAGGACAGCATCTTGCCCGCCCCGCCAGGCCGGCTCCCAGGCTCCCAGGCACTGCAGCTCGAGGCTCCTGCGCCCGTCAGAGGCGGAGGCAGCTTGGGTGGAGCAGGGCTGAGGAGGGCAAGGACCAGGCCGGGCCATTGTTCAGAAAAAGAGGAACTGACTTCAGCCCTGGGCAGGGCAGCCCCCCCTTCCTGCTCCCTGGGCGGCCAGAGGGGACTTGGTCTACCTTATTTGGGGGTTGAGAAGCCTTGCGGCGTGTGTGGCCCCGGGAGTCCCAGCACAGGACCGCAGACTGACAGTGAGGGGGGACCTCTGCGGGCGCTCCCCGGGACGCAGCGTTACAACTTGGGGGCAAAGAAAGGGCCCTTCGGGATCTGTCCATCTTCGCAGGCGCCCCGGATCCCTCATCCATCCACTTCTTCTCCACTTGGCTGTCCACACTGGCCCCCATGTCTGTCCTCAGCCACCCAGCCATCTGTCCCTCTCCCCAGTCACCTCCCCGTGCACCCACCGCTGTCCTCTGCACACCCACTCACCCATCTACCCGACCCTCCAGCCAGACCCTCATCCAGCCAGCTGTCTCTCTCCCTCCATCCACCACCCATCCACCCAGCACAGTTTGGTGACATCTTAGTTTGCTACTTGAAAGGTCATTGCCAAAAAAACCCTTCTTGAATAAACTCCTCACCAAGGGAAAAGTGCCGCTCCATTTCGGTGGCTTGTAGATTTTGAGTCATCCCGCCTGAGACCAGGGCTGGGACGTGGGACCATCGCATCAAGACCTTCCATTTCCCATGAGGCAGGTGGCAGAAAGCACCCCTGCGACACCAACCAAGGAGGCGGGGGTCCCAGCGGGCAGGGCCTCTCCTGGCTCCGTGTGACCTGAGAAAAGCCCTTCACTCCCGCGGTCTCAACGGGTGCCTCTGTACAAAGGGCCGTGCACGCTGTTGCGACGGTCAGCGAGGGGCAGGAATCTGCTGGTTTCAGCATTTTCAAAATGTCCTGAATGCAAGTGATGGCAACGTCATGGCTGCCTGGGACGCGGGTGCACGCAGACGCGGTTGCCCAGGGCCTGTTTCCTGGGAGCCCATTCTGAAAAAGGAATATTTCAGCTCTGGGCTCTAGCGGCCGGGACTGTCAGGACGGCCCTGGAGGGAGAAGCCTTGGGCGGTGGCTAGGCGGCCCCAAGCCCCAGCATGAGATTGACGCTCAGGATGCGGGGTTTGGACGATGAGTTCCATGGCCGTGGTACTGCGAGCTCATCCCATTTGAACAGAGTTTTGGAGGATGAATAGGAGTTTTCCACATGGAGACAGGAAGGGCATTCCATGTGCAGAGGACAGAGAGGCAGCCCCACTTGGGGTCCGCAAATCCAAGCGGATGGAGGCCGTGTGCCGATCACGTCTGGGCTTGAAACAGTCGTGATGGTGGCTGGGAGGGAGCGGGTGGTCAGTGGAGCCCAGGGGTCTCCCAAGCGAGGCTGCAAGGTTGGATGTGGCCAGGAGCCCACAGAGGCCCAGAGGTGGGCCAGGACAGGGTTCCTGGAGGAGGGGTGTGAGCGCCGGCTGTGCGGACGGGGAGCAGGGAGGGCGTGGGTCTCGGCCCACAGAGGCTGGCAGGAGGGGAAGGTTCCCGTGCAGGGAGGTGATGGGTTCAGGAGTCCTGCCCCAGCACCATGCAGCTCCTGCAGGGGCCTGCAGAGGCCCTCTTGGGGTACACAGTGTCTAGAAGCCTCCGGATACATCCCCCCGAGTCAGGGGTTGGGGGGCACCCTTTATCCTGAGTCTGGCCTGAGCCCCTCCTTCCTGCTGGGAAGAGCTCTGGGGGCCCCTGGTCACCAGCATCCATCACCTGTCCCCCTAGTCTCTCTCAGTGGCCACAGGCATCCAGAAGGACAGCTGACTTGCCCCAAAACCAAACTCTGGGGGCCCATCAGAGCACATGGGGCCCGCAGCTGTCCCCAAGGCCATGACGTGGCCCGAAGGCCCAGGAGGCGAGCCGTTGGAAGCAGGTGGTGCCACGTGACCCCCTGTTGAGCCTGGCGGCCGCTCCCTCCCAGCGCTGGGCGGGCTTCCTGTCTGGCCTCCGGGAAGTGACCTCCCGCCCCCCCAGCAGATGGTGACGTCAGTGTCTGAGGGGACCAGGCACGGGGCTGGCACCCACCCCGCACACTGGCCTGGCGATCTGTCCGCAGCAGAGGCTACCTGGGCTCAGAGTCCCCTTCCAGCTGCTTGAGGAAAACACATTTGCAGATGCCTGTGTGGGCGGGCGCCCCCGACGCCCCTCGCTGCGGGCCAGCCGCCGCCCCCGGAGCCGGCTCGCGGGAGGTGCCCAGCACACATGTGGAGGAAAGAGTGAAGACTGACCACACTTAGTGAGTCCTGACTCAGGGGCAAACAGGACATTTTAGAGACGGGGGTGGATCAGAGGGGAATCTGGGGTCTGGGCCTCTCTGCAGAGGTCCCAGGGCCCTGGGAGTGAACGCCCCGCGTGGGAGGGCAGAGCTCTGTCCCACACTGTCTGTCTATCCAGCTGGAGTCGGGCAGGTCTCCCAGGCGCGGCCAGTGCCAGGGACCGTCTTGTGGCCCGCACCCTCCTGCCCTGGGGCCCCCTCGCCGTCACCCTTCTCCGTGCTCCTGCAGTGGCTGGGAGGGGGCCGGAGGGAAGCGAGCACCTGCTGGAGCTGTAACCAAGCCGGCCGCCGGGCACCATCCTCCGGTGAGATGAGCGCGCGGCTGCCAGGCCCGGCGCTCTCTCCAGGTGCTGCGGGGAGAGGTGTGGCCGGCGGCTGAGTGGGCCGAGGAGCGTGCCGGGGGTGTGCCCAGCCCGGCGGCCTGGCACTGGAGGGCCCTTTGGCGCCCAGAGGCCACGCCCCACGAGGGAGCTCTGTGCCAGCTGGCAGGGCAGCCCCGGGATGGCGGGGGACGTGCTACCGGGAAAGCAGCGGGTGTAACGGGCACTCCTGGAGGGCCAAGGGGCAGGGAGGACGGCATCCTGATGCCCCCAGGCTGGGAGGGTGCAGGGGAGGCCCCAGGTAGTGAGCATGGTGGCCACTCGCTCGAGGACAGGTTCAGCTCAGAGGAAGCTGG
The DNA here is from genome assembly GCA_004023965.1 of Spilogale gracilis. NCBI lineage: Eukaryota > Metazoa > Chordata > Mammalia > Carnivora > Mephitidae > Spilogale > Spilogale gracilis. The sequence continues at coordinate 5,538 of PITA01031103.1, forward strand.
GCCAGACTTAGCTGAGCTGCTCCCCAGAGTCGGGGGTGCTCAGTAAGTGTGGGCGGGTCTGGCGTGTCAGGCACTGAACCCAGCAAGGACGGGGGGTGGGGGATGGGGGTGTAGAGCAGATTGTGGCCAGGGCGGGGGGCGGGGCGGGGGCTGCAGCCACCAGGAACAGCCGGGGAGCGGGGAAGGGCGTGGGGCGCTCTGCGTTCAGGTAAAGCTTGTGGGCTCGGCATACTGAAGGCCCGCAAGGGAGTCACTGCCATGGAGCTCTCCTGCAGCGGGGCCGGCCCCCAGGCCACGGAGACCCCTCTGGGCTTCCTGGTGGCACAGATGAGGTCCTGGCTTGGGTCTAGGATTAGGGAGGGGAGCACAAGGGGGCTGGGGGTGTCCTACCACCGGCCCTCACCAGCTTTGTCTTGGATCCCTCCGATCCGCTTGCCTGGGACACTCCTTGAACTTTAGAGACACAGGCTGGTCCCCAGCCCAGGGCACCTGCTCCCTGGGCTCTCTTTTGCCCCCGCTATGCATGGGGAGGAGTTCGGATCGGGCCCTGATGGGTTCGCCAAGCGCCAGGCCCATCCTCCCTCTGGCCCGGCGCCCAACAGATGCATGAGTAATGTGCCCCCCCAGCGCGTGCCGCTGAGGCCAACGGGCTCCTCTAAACACTCTTGTCTGATAGTTTATGAGTTCTCAACGTGGTCCTTCCGCCGTGCCGGGGTATCCCCACTTCCCAGATAGGGAAACAGCCCTTCCAGGTCTGCGTGGGCAGTGGGGCCTGGCTTCCCTCCCGATCCTGCGCCTGCCCCGAGGCTGCGTGGGAGGCTGGGCACCTGGGAGAAGGTGGTGGGCGGGGGCGGGGCACGGGGCGGGGGATTCCGAGGTCAGGGGCTGCATGCGGTGCAGGAGCCAAAGGCAGCCGAGCCCCGAGCATGTGGCTGTGGGGGAGGCCCCAGCCTGAGATCTGGCCGAGCCGGTGGGGGAGGCTGGGGGTCCTCGGCAGCCGCCAGGTAGAGGACGCATTGGCAGGGTAGGGTGTGTCTGGGGAGGGGGTCAGAGCTGCTCTGGGAGGGGCAGGAGCCACCTGAAGTCTGGGCACCTGGCCAGGGATGGAGAGATGCTCTGGAGCCCATCGCGGAGCTCGCCGTGGCGGGGGCAGGTGGCCGGCGGGGAAGACAGGGGCCAGGCCCTGGGCGAGGGGCAGGTCACTCAGCAGGAAGAAGTTAAGCCAGGCCATGTGCTCTTGTGAGGAAAAGCCCCTTTGGCCAGCCCACGGAGACCCGTGGGGATCCATGTGTGGCCCTCTTCGGGGCATGTGACATGGGCTGGGCTCACGGGGCAGGTGTTCCCAGGCACAGGCCTCCTTTCTTCACTGGCAAAGGGCTCTATAAGGATCCAGAAGTTCCATGGGGCTGCCCAGGCCGGTCTGCACTCCATCTCGGTCTTGTGGCATGTGCTGGCCAGGGATGTGGCCGTGGCCGGGGTCCGGGGCTTTGGAATGGTCTCTGGAGCCTCTGGTTGCTGTCTGACCAACGTGGGCAGAGCGGGAGCCTCAGGACACCCAGAGGCCTGGGTGCAGCGGGCTGTGGGGCCAAGAGGAGCAGGGAGCCACAGGATCAAGGGGAGGTAAGGGCTGTCGGGCAGGGGCACGTGCCCCGATGCACCGGGCGCTGCGGGGCTGTGGCCTGGAACCAGACCCCCGGCCGTTTGCATGGGCTCACGCCACTGACTTCCACCTGACGGTTCCAGCGGGGGGGCGGCCACGTGTGGGCGAGGGCAGGGCTGTCTGTCCCGTGAGAGCCTGTCCCCCGCCTCCGTTCTCTGGAACGGCCCCGGCCCTCTAACAGCGAGTCCGCCCCAAGCGCTGCTTCGTCCTCAGCCCCACTTTCCTGAAGCCAGCCTGGGGGACCAGGGCGTCCTGGGGGATGCGGGAGCCCAGCAGCCCGGGTCCCTGGTGCAGAGAGGAGGCGGGGGGGCAGCCATGGCTACCAAGGGCCTGCGATTGGCTTCTGCCTCGAGGCTGAGGTGAGCCAGAGCCCGAGAGGGGCAGCCAGCCCGCTGCTGGCCGGGGGTCACTCCGAAGCACGGTCCCCCACCAGGCTGGCCAGCTGGAGAACCCGGGGACGGGGCTGTGGGTCTCTCGGGGAAGCTGACGCCCCTGTGTATTCTGGGGAGGCGTGAGGTCCCCCCAAGTATCCCCGAGCCTTCAAGGCCTGGACCACACACCTGCCTTTCTCCAGGGCCGGCTGGGCGGGAATTCGCAGGGCAGGGCTGCGGCCAGCTGGACCACCTTCCCCGTCCACCTGCGGCCACTAGCATCGTGCCCGTCCCTGTCTGGCTATGAACACAGCAGTGACCCCTCCCACCCGCTCCGTGCCCAGTCCCTCCTGCCAGCCCGCACACCACTTGGGGCCGTGTGCCTCCCCCAACCGCCATATCTGCATCCACCCAGAGATCCCGAAGTCCCTGACACCTGCAGTGTGGGGAGGGCACCTCTCAGGATCCGCAGCGGGTCCCCGGTGGCCAGGTGAACAGTGTGAAATATCTCTGCCCTGGCGCTGGCCGTTTAGGGGAGGAGCGGCCCCGGCCAGGAGCTGCGACAGGGCCTCAGGGACCTCAGAGGCGGACGCGGGGGTCCATGGTGAAGGCCTCCGAGGGCCCCAGAAGCCCCAGGGCCCGGTGACCGAGGAGGAGGCAGGCAAGGGCTTGCAATTGGCTCCGTGCTTCCGGGAGCTGGTGCTGCTGGGCGTGGGGTCCTGTCTCGGTGGCACGGGAGGGGGGGCTCCTGAACCAGGCGGTAGGGGTTGGGGCAGGGGGCTGAGGGTCTCAGCTGCACACCTTCCAGAGCAAACCTTCCCTCGTGCCTCGGTAGCCCTGTCTGCGTGGTGGGCATCTCCCCGTTCGTCCTTGGTGGGTGCCGCGAGCGTTCGGGGCATGGACTCCACAGGCACTGGGAGTGCTGACCGAGGAGGCAGTGGGGGCCGGGGCTGGGAGTCGGGACAGCGGGCACGTGGGGACAGGGACGGGCGGGCGCCACGGAGGGCCCAGCGGCAGGACGGCAGGAGGGAAGGCAAGGGCCGAGGTCTTGCTCTGAGTCCCCCTGGCGGCCTGGCCGCGGGCATGAGGTTACTCCGTTTCATAGAGGAGCGGTTGACACTGGGGACCTCGCCAGGGGCGGAGGCTGGCACTGTGGGACTTCCGGCAGGTCGCCGCCTCTGGAGGCGAGGGGGGGGCCGGGCGGCCCTCAGCGTGTCCGCCCTCCACCCGCCGCCCTCTGGCTCCCTCGAGCCTCCCAGTCAGCACCCGTGTGCCAGCTCCTGGGCCAGAGCCCACTGGGCCGGCCTGGGCGGCAGCAGGCAGCACCACGGAGGCCTGTGCCACTCACCCGCCGCCCGCCCCTCGGCGTCCTGGCGCCCCCGCCCCCAGGCTCCGTGCGGGCACATTCCTGAGCCCGCGGGTCAGCAGCCCCCCTCGGCGGGGCATCAATGAAGGAAGAGCCTGGGGTTGTGCAGAGTGGGAGCTCTGAGCAGGCGGGCGGCTCTGGCGGGCCCTGGCCTGGGGGGGGGGTGTGCGGCCAGGCCCTGCCCTTGGCCCCCGCTGAACCCCCACTCGTGGGCTGTGACCGTCCCTCCCGCACTGGGCCGGGCAGAGGCTGAGTGGGCCCAGACTCAGCTCGCCCCAAGTGAGCGTGTGCTTACCGTGCGTCACTGAAGTCCGTGCGTAGGGAATTAACTTGCTGCTGTCGTGAACATTTCGGAAGGCCAGGCTCCTCTGCTTCCTGCCTCCATGCCAACGGAGTCCCCCAGGCCTGTCCTGTCTGTGCCGAGCGGAGCCGCTCAGCATCCCGGAGGTGCCCCCACAGGCTCTGGGACCCTGTCGTCCCCAAATCTGCCTTCTGTGCCGCGGTCTGGTCGCCTTGTGCCGAGGGTTCCGGGGATGCTGGGGGCAAGAGGGTTCCGGGGGTGCCCCTCGGAGCTGCTGGAGCTGCTTCTCACGCCTGCCGCGCAGTGACTGGGGGCGGGGGGGCCGGGAGGCCTGACTTAGAGTACTGGCTGAGCGCTGTGTGTCCTCAGCCAAGGAACCGGGCCGCTCTGGGGGACGCCCCTGGGCACAACGGGGAAGGCTCCTGAGGGGGGCAGGGACCTTCTCGGGGGTACTGGTTCGGGGGCTATAGCTGAAAGGCGTGCGGCCTGGGGGTGCGGACTCGCGGGGCGGCCTGGCTGGCTCTGAGGCCAGGTTTGGGAGTGGCCCTCCACCCCTACTCCACACTGTGAGGCCCTCCGTCAGGGTGGGGTGCCCACCTTCCCCTGGAGTGGCCCTGGGCCTCAGCTCTGAGGACCCCTGTGGGACACGTCATGTGGCTGTTGGTGCTGAATCGCAGAGCCGGCCACCCCGTCCCACTGGATTCTGTAAAGGACCTTAGAAGGTGTGGGGGGAGGCGAAGGGGAAACGGAGGCACAGAGGACAAAGGACGGCTGGCAGGGATGGTGAGGGGGGCTAGATCTGGCTGACTGCCCCCCCGAGCTGTTTCTATTTGGCCGCCAGGACTGGGGAAGGGGTACCCCGTCACAGTACATGTGCGTGCGCCTGTCCACACGCCTATGTGTGCATGTGTGCACGTGTCCTTCGCATGTTCGCGCCCATGTGTGTCTGTGTGGGTAATGAGTGTGAGTGCGTGTTCGCCCGTGTGTGTTGGTGTGTGCGCACATGTGTCCGTGTGCAGTGTGCATGTGTGCACGTGTGTCAGTGTGTGCTGTGTGCGTGTGCGTACGCGTGTATGTGTGTGTCGTGTGCACGTGTGTTCATGTGTGTCGTGTGTGTACACGCGTGTCCGTGTGTCTTGTGCGTGTGTGTGCACATGTGTCCGTGTGTGCTGTGTGCGTGTGTGCACGTGTGTCCGTGTGTGCCCGCGTGTGTCGTGTGCACGTGTGTTCGTGTGTGTCGTGTGTGTGCACGCGTGTCCGTGTGTCTTGTGCGTGTGTGTGCACATGTGTCCGTGTGTGCTGTGTGCGTGTGTGCACGTGTGTCCGTGTGTGTCGTGTGCACACGTAGGGCACACAGGCATTTCCCAGCTCTGTTTGCAGCACTGTGTGTTTTCTCATACATGTTTGGCATTTTTTGCCGCTGAGTTGGGGGGCAGCGGTTTGGGGGGAAGGGGCGGTGGGGGAGGGGTTGTTTATGCCAGTCGTCCACCCAGGCTACACATTCTTGTGGTTGTGTCTTTAGCTCGGTAAAAATTTGGGAAATTTCTAAATAAAACAAAACAAAGCAAAAACATTTTCAACAGGCTCTCAAAATGGGGGTTCCACTTCCCCTGGTAGCTGGCCCCATGGGGCTGGGGCGATGCCTCTGAGCGGGCAGCAGCGGGAGGGAGAACTTTCTAACAATTGAGAAGAGCCCCACTGTAAGGGATGAGCTCCCCATCAGGAGAAAAATACAAACTGCCCTGAGACTGTAGCCATCTCCGGCAAGAGTCCAAAATTCAGAATTTGGAGGAGAGGCTTGAAGGGTCGCTGTATGGTTGCCAGGCAGGGAGTCCTGGCCCCCAGTCCCTCGGAGGCCCGTCAGGGCAGCTGGGCCTAGGGCCCCGCAGGGAGGCTGGTGGAGGGCTGGGCAGCTGAGAGGGGAGACGGGGAGAGGGGAGGAGGGGCTGTTGGTGGGGCGAGGTCCCTGGGGGCAGACATGCACCTAGCAAGGACAGTGGCCAGAGGAGGGTATTCGCTGAGTGGGGAGGGGCAAGCGGAGGCATTGGGCACGGCCCCGTGGACGTGGGGTCTGCCGGCTGCTGGCACCACTGCCATCGGCAAGTCTGAGGGCAGGAGGAGAGGGCAGGGCCGGGGGCTGGGGCTCTCTTGAGGGGGTGGGGACAGTGCTCAGAACCCAAGAAAAACGGTAGCTTCAGGGGACGGGCCCAGCACACAGGAGGGCGCCCCCAGACCCGTGAGCAGGTCTGAAGCTACTAGCAGGCACTCGGGGGCTGGACGGCTGGGGAGCAGAAGGCAGGCTTTGGGGGCTGCAGAGGAGACTGGGGACAGGAACCCAAAGGAAGGTGGCTGAGGCCAGCTGAGGTCTGTTGTGGGGCATAGAGGCCTACGTAAGGGTTGTGGGGCTCAGGTGAGGGGTTCCTGTGGGACCAGAAATCTCGGGCTACTGGGGACAACGGGTGGTCAGGGAGGGTAGAGGGCCTCCCAGGGCTGATGGCGCCCACACTGGAGAAGTCCCTGGGGGCTCCCTGCTCAGGGCTGTGCTCCCACCGTCCCAGGATGGGTTGGCCAGGAAGAGTTAGGGACCATGTCCCTGTGGGGATGTCTGTCCACTCGGGGACTGCAGGGAGCAGGCGGGCCTCCTGGCTGCGTGGCCCACCTGCCGGCAGAACCAGCCCCCACAGTCCAGCTCCCGCGCGCCCCTGAAGATCTGACCCCTACCTCCTGGCCCTGGGCCAACCCCGGAGCCCTGCGTCGGTCCTGCTGGCCTGGCCGTTCAGAGAAGTCTCCTCCAGAGTTTCAGCTATCCATTTCACCATCAGACCCCCTAATTTATTTGCCAGTGGAGTTTTTAGCTTGTGACGGCTCCCCGAGTCCGTCCAGGACCCATGAACAAGTGCTTGGTGAGACCTCCAGGGCAGGGCTGGCCTCCCTCTCTGCGCCTCCCAGCTACCCCAGAGGCTGGGATCCAAGGCTTCGCTCTGAGGGGCCACAGGATGCCTCCTGATCTGCGAGTGCTCCGTGGGCCAGCAGCATCGGGCGCCCTCGCCCTCGTTGCTTGGGACCTCCAGGGCCCTGCCAGGTGGCTCCTCCCCTCCCGAGCACACACCCCGCGCATTCCTGTCTCTGTTCTTTGCAGGGTCAGTGCCCCCCTCCCCGCCACACACCTACCCTCTGGCCTGCTCTACCTCTCCTCTTTGGCTATGGACCAGCCCATGGGCTCTGGTGATCCCCAGGCCTGGGTCCCTAGGACCTCTGAGGATGACGTGCGGGCTCACCATGTGCTGGGACCCCAGTGAGTGCTCATCCGGCAGGCTCTGCCCTCTCCATGGCTCCCCAGCACCCTGGGCTCCAGTCCAAGCCCCCAGCCCGGTGCCCTGGGCACTCACAGCCACTCTCCTCTACTGTCCACACTCCCCAGACAGACTTGTGCCACCAGGCTTCTGCTTGTCTCAGAGCCTCCGCCTACAGGGCCGGGCTCCCCTCCTTCCTGCTGTGCCTGCATGCCTTCCATACCCAGCGCAAGGGTCAGTGCCCCGTGCCCCCAACCTGTGCCGACCCTGCTGGACCTTCCCGGGGACATCAGCCTCTCGGCCACCTCACCATGAGAGGCCCCTCCCACACAGCCTGGAGCAGGTGCCCCCGGAGGTGTCGTCTGCACAGGCTGAGGGCTCCGGGAGCTGGGAGCAGGGCCCACGACGGAGGCGCCGGGTGGGACGGCCCGTAGTCAAACAGGGCTCGTTCCAGGCTGGGGGTGGGGGCCGGGTTCCAAGCTGGCACGCTCTGGGCGTGCCCCAGGTTATCCCCCAGCCCCTTCAGCCTTGATGCTCAGCGACTCCGTTCCCCGCTGGCTGCACAGGACTCCCCAGGTCTCTGCCTGAGATTTGCAGTCGGGTCTCCATGCTCTTGGAAGGGCTCCGTGTGGACGTCCCGACCTTTGGCTCGTCCTCCAGGACCAAGTGGGTGCCATGGCGGCCTCGAGCCCACCACTGGCCGTGGGGTGGTCAGGCAGTGATGGAGGGGCCGTGGGGTGGGCTCTGCGGTTTAGGACTGGGGCCAGGTGGGTCTTGGCGAGGTCCTGGAGGAGCAGCGGCCACTCGGAGCCCGTCCTCAGAGACGCCGGGGCCCCGAGCTGCCTCTCGGCCCTGGAACGGTGGACCGCGGGTGTGCCTGTGCACCCGCACCCAGGCTCCTGTGTGGCTGTGTGCGGAGGAGAGGGCATCGGGCCAGAGCTCCAAGGCCAGAGGAGACCCCCAGGCCTGCACACAGCCTCGGGCAGCAAGCAGGCCTGAGCTGGACGGGGCTCCATTCCCAGGTGAGCCCAGCAGCGGCATGTGGGGACTTGGGGCGGAGGGGTGGTCCCGCAGCTGCCGGCTTCTGGGACCCGGCCGCCAACATCCTGGCAGCAGGGAGGCCTGAGGCCTGGCATGCACAAGCTCTGTCCCTGCCCCTCCCTGGGGGTTGGGGCCCTGGGGATCCGACAGTCAGATGCCTGCTTGGATTCAAGTCCCAGATGTGGGGGGACCATAAAGGCGCCTGGCTCCGAAGGGGCAGAGACGCAGCAGAAGCAGGACACAGCCCAGCGGCCGGCCGCTCCGGCCGCCCTCGCTCTCCCCCGTGATGGTCACGGCAGTCCTGGCTTCCCCGCAAGCCTGGGCACCTGGGCCCTGCCATCTGCCCCGTGTAGTCGCCCTCTGTCCCCTGGGCTAACTGTCCTTTAGCTGTCCACACCTCGGCTTCCCGGCCGGGGATGTGGTCTGGGAAGTGGCCGGCCACCGTCCAGGATGCCGTCTGGGCTGACTGCTCTGGGGGTGCCCGATGTGGCCCCCAGTGCTCTGGCCCCGCTGCATCCAGCCTGCCCGCCGGAAGCCCCCAGCCGTGGTGCCGGCTGGACAGCAGAGGCCGCTCCAGTGGTGGTGGCCCCGGCCCTCCACTGCCTCCCCAGTCCCTCTCCAGGCTCCTGCCAGACCGAGTGTCCGGCCGGACTGGACACGCTCATCCCAACTCAGGGGGGCCCTGGGAAGGTGGCCAAGTGGGGCCTTGAGTGATGCCGAGTCCGGGGGCCCGGACGGCTGGGCAGTCTCCAGAGTAGGGAGTGCCGGCACCTCTGCCTTTGTGGGGTGGGCTGCTCGTCACCCACACTGGGCCCTCCGCTGCCTTTCCGGGGTCTGCCCAGTGCTCCTTCCGTCACCTGCAGGCCCTCCCGGGGACACGGGGGGAGGCCCTGCCTGCCCCTGTCCTGCTCCAGCCTGCAGGCCCACGGTTGCGAGCAGAGCAGGCACGCGCAAGCTGGGGTGGGGTGGGGGGACGACAGTCCGCGGCCTGTGCCATGGGCTTTGGCTGCTCTGAAAACGACCTTCCTCAGAATGCCATCTGGTCGCCCCCGGTCACATTACACATTTTTTTTTTTTTTTAGATTTTATTTATTTGACAGAGAGAAACACAGCCAGAGAGGGAACACAAGCAGGGGGAGTGAGAGAGGGAGAAGCAGGCTTCCCGCCGAGCAGGGAGCCCGATGCGGGACTTGATCCCGGGTCTCCGGGATCATGACCTGAGCTGAAGGCAGTCGCCCAACCAACTGAGCCACCCAGGCGCCCGTACCTGGTCTTGTTAAAACACAGCTCGCCCGGGGCCTGCGTCGGCCAGCCAGTGTCCAGTAAGGACACACAGGACCAGTGAGGGCGGGGCTGGGAGCCAGGAGCTGGCCGGCTGGGGCACGGTGCGTGGATGTCCCGGCCGGCCTCTGCTTCCGTGTGTGCTCGCGGCCTGAGGGGGCGCCCAGGACGGGGTCCCGGGGTGCGGGACAGCGTGAACCCAAGACCGTGTTCTCGTCAGAGGAGGAGACACAACACAGACGCTGGCATGAGGCGCCGAGGAGCAAGTAGCCAGCTCTCACATCAGACACGACCTTTTCTTCTGTGTGGCCCAGACTGTCCTTCAAAGTAAAGCTTCTGATATCCTTAAAAAAAAAAAAAGTCATTCTGATTTGCTTTGATATAGTGCGGGGCTGGGCTGGGGAGGCCTGGAACCAGGGTCCAGGGTCAGGGGGGTTCATTGGTCTAGTCTCCATTGGCTAATATTTAAAATTTTCCACCAAAAATTTGGTGGGAAAAGCCAATATTAAAATACCTCTCTAGGGACCGAAAAATGGGTGTTGGGTCTTGACCAGCCAGGGAGACTGGGGATGTGACAGGGACGGGGGACGTCCTCCTGAGCACAGGGGCAGCTACGGATCCTGCTCCGTGGCCTGCTCGACCACAGGGAACTGTGTGCTGCGCGGTTTCCGGGGCGCCCGCCCGAGGTCCCGCCTCGGAGAGGGACGCCAGGGGAAGGCTCTGACCTCCAGGGGAAGGCTCTGACCTCCAGGGGAAGGCTCTGATTGCCAGGCAAAGGCTCTGATCGCCAGGCAAAGGCTCTGACCGCCAGGGGAAGGCTCTGACCTCCAG
>PITA01031104.1:0-15677 GCA_004023965.1 Spilogale gracilis
GTGTGTCTCTGGGCAACTTCCTTAACCTTTCTGCAAACTGGCGATAATGACTGCATAAATCTTACAGCTCATTGCAAGGATCATAGGAATAAATATATGAAAAGTGCTTAGAACAGTGTCAGCACAGATAAGTATCACATAAAAGCTAAGTGTCATCATCAACCTCATCATTATTACCCTGTATTTTGTTCTTGTGTGAACTTGTTCCATATTATTTGTATTGCATTTTTCAAAAATAACAACTTGAAAACATCTATAGACATATGAAAGAGTAGTTTTCTGACAAAAATCAATCAGAAATTATTATTTCAGCCATAATTGCATTTTTCAGAGAAAACCATTAACAGTCACATTGCTGGCATATTGCTTCACTTGTATCTTACTCAGTCTTCTATTGTAGTTAATTTGAATGTGTTTATTTTCCTCAGCTATCCTTTAACTCATTGAAAACAGTTCTGTTTTGCTCACATATATCTCTATGAAATTTCTGGACATTTATGATGTAGGAACTTAATAAATATTAGTGGGGTGCCTGGGTGGTGGTTCAGTTGGTTAAGCAACTGCCTTCGGCTCAGGTCATGATCCTGGAGACCCGGGATTGAGTCCCATATAGGGGCTCCCTGCTCGTCGGGAAGCCTGCTTCTCCCTCTCTCACTCCCCCTGCTTGTGTTCCCTCTCTGGCTGTGTTTCTCTCTATCAAATAAATAAAATCTTAAAAAAAACCCAAAACATTAGTGGATGGATGGACGGATGATGAAAGTAGGACAGACAGATAACATTTTCCCTTATAGATGACTTGGCAAATGACCTCAATAAACCTAACCTCATTAAAAACATGAATTTTACCTTTATTGTTTGTTACATCAGAAAACAGAGGAAAAAAATTAAAGTGACAAAAGTAATGTCTGATTTTTTTAAGGATTTATTATTTATTTATTTATTTATTTATTGGAGAGAGAGATCACAAGTAGGCAGAGAGAGAGGAGAAAGCAGGCTCCCTGCTGAGCAGAGAGCCCCATGCGGGCCTCGATCCCAGGACCCTGGAATCATGACCTGAGCTGAAGGCAGAGGCTTTAACCCACTGAGCCACCCAGGCGCCCTATTTGTTTATTTTAAAGAGAAAGAGAGTGCCTGCACAGTAAGGGTGAGGAGGGGTGGAGAGGAAGAGAGATATTCAAGCAGACTCCCTGCTGAGTGCAGAGCCCATTGCAGGACTTGATCTCACAACCCTGAGATCATGACCTGACCTGAAACAAGATCCCCTCACTTAACTGATTGAGCCACTCAGGTGCCCCAATAATGCCTGATTTTAGGGAGAAAATTAGGATCTGTTTAATCCCAAATCAGGGTGTGACATCTGACCTAGTCTGATAAAGTAACTTTGTCAGAAGCTGAGTAAACATAAAGAAATATTTAGCTAATAAGGGATTTTTCTTAGGTGTTTGGGTAAATTATCAGAGGAGAAGCCGATTAATCATTTAAGGGTCTTCCTATAACTACATTGGTAGTTGCTAAGGACTCTACATTTACTCACTACTTTTCCCTTTAATTTTCCAAATCAAATCCGATCTGATTCACTGAAGTTTACTTCTATAATATTACATAGCCTGCCTCCTTCCTGTGGAAAATTAATAATAAAAAAGAGAAAAGATCTACCAATAATCTCCTACATTAGAATAATGGTGAATTAAACAATCTGAAAACTAATGACATAAATTATATAATTTTGACAGAATCCACAGGTCATATTCTAGAATTTGGATAAAATATAACTACCAAATAAACATATGAAATTATATACAAGATCCTGAATAAGATTATATATTTATTTATTTTTTAGAAAGATTTTATTTATTTAGGAGAGAGAGAGCACGAACAGTGGGGAGAGGGTGAAGCAGACTTCTTATTGAGTAGGAGCCTGATGTGGGGTTCAATCCCAGACACTGGGATCATGACCTGAGCTGAAGGCAAATGTTTAACTGACTTAGCCACCCAGATGCACCAGATTATATATATAAATTGAAAATTACCATTCATTTGCCTAGAATCCCATAGATTGGTAAAGAGATTTTTGTTTGATCATTTTTCTTTCTTGCAAAAAAAACAAACCAAAACAAAACAAAAAAAACAAAAAACAAAACAGCAAAACCCTGATACTCTTTGTTTATACTTAAGTTATATACTTACCAGTCAACACATATTTATTGAATACTTTGAAACCTTAAAATCATGTGGGAAAAAAAGACTTTCCTTCTCTTTAAGTTTATGACTGCTATAATACTGGATGAAGCTAAACAGGATTCTCTAAGAAATCTAGTTTAAGTTATCAGACTCCGTACGTTGAGAATATAGGATAAATTGCCTTTGAGTCCACTTGCCTAGAGGTCAAAATCCAAACCTGCCTCTGTCCCACTACAGGTTCTGATTATGCATCTAGATTGCAAGTGGACATCCCCCAAACTTGGAAAACGTTAGGCCCAACAGATGTGTAGCTCATTTTACCCACAAATCTGGCAGACCTAGAAAAGTTGTTTCCCATAACACATTTTGTATACTGTGGAGATTATAGTGCCAGAATTGGTGTTGGTTCATTAAAACCTGCGGGAAAATGTAAAAAGTATATATTAGTTCAGCAGGCCTTCCTCTGGAATGAATATTTTAGGATAAGCACATAAATCTGGAGTATGGTTGCTCAAATTCCTATCCTCATACCAAGTACAGTCTCCATAGAACCAGATAAAATAACCCCTGTAGAATTTAAATGTTTCAAACACAGAGGTGCCAGTCCTAAGCACAACATGGAACTTCTCCACACTCACAAATGTTATTAATGACATTATAATCAACAAAGGAACTAAAAGCAACATCTATTTACTAGTTTTGACACTTGGCATCCCTGATTTTCATTCCCACGGTCCTCCTTTTATTTTGGAAGTTGCTCAATATTTGCCATTTAAAGCACTAAAATAGTGTATCCATTTTATTAAGTTAAGGTACACTGAAAATAGAGGAGATTGCAGAAACAGCTATTTTCCTAGACCCTCAAATCTGATTGATCTCTAAGGCCTGACAAGCATACCCTCCACGATGAATCCTTATTTCACTGTGCTCTGCTACCTTCTAAAAAAGACCCTTATTGCCTCCTCTGCAGTAAACAATTCTGCTTATTCTTCTCGTTCTTTCTCCCACAAATTTCTAAGTCAATCAATCCTGTCACTATAGTCATTTTACTCTATGTTTTTTGGTAACAATCACTTCCTTGCAAAACACCTTTAGTGTTTTTTTTCCTGCCTGAGAATAAAGTTTAAATTCTTTAATCTTAAACTTCAGTCCTTCAAAGTCAAATAAATCTCTAAAGTTTATTATTTTCAGTGACTTATTCACTCACTTAAAAAATTAGTCTTTTAGGTATCCAAATTATTTATTCCCTTTTTTTCTTTTGTTCTTTCCTTTTCTTTAACTTAAAATGTTTTCCTTTTCCTCTCTACCCAGCTAAGGCCTGCATTTTAAGAATCAGCTGAAATCCACTTACCTAAATAAAACCTCTCTAAATTATATTGATGTTCTGCTCAACTGAAATACAGAAATTATAAGTTGTATAATTTACTAAGGCTTTTTCATGGTGTCTAAATATGTTATTATTCTCGCAAAATGTTATTTAAATTTTGTATTGGTATTTCACTTCCAAGATCTTTTGTTTGTGTATGGTGTTTCTCCCAGCTAGATTGAAGGGATTTTAGGGTCAAGTATTTATGCTTTCTGTTTCTCCTTTAGCAATGAATATATATATAATTTCTGTGCCACACCAAACTGCTGATTTAGTTGAATAAAATTTATCATCCCTTTGGTTCACAGTTTTTAATTAAAAGCTAAAGATGGACACACACACACACACACACACACACACACACACACGCACCTCTAAACATATAAATCTAAAAGCATATGCATTATTACTTTTTTAATGGAAAATATCAAGCATATACAAATAGTAGGATGGACTGATAAATCCTCATTGATTCATCATTCAGCTTACCACATAATCTTGTTCCACCATTAACCCACCATCTCTTTCCTTCCTGTATTGTTTAAAACCAAATTCCACATATCATAGCAACATCAAAAATATTTAAAAATCACATGACCAATAATATATGCAATCAAATGCTAAGTGGGATACTGGAGTGGCTGTTATTAGAGCCAAGTAAGAAGGCCACACGGAGGTAAAGGAAATAGCAGTTTGACAGGCCAGCGTAGTGGTAGGTACACACATCTGCATAAAATGCTTCCTATTTCTTAAAGAAGGTAGATACTCTAGTCGTCTTCTCCATAGGATAAACATCTAGATGGTCACTTCTATGGATTAATGGACAATTGATTTCCTCTTGTAATACAGCTCATTTACTTAAATGTGTCTTTGTGTAGGAAGTTAAAAGATCATTATTTTGAAAAATCATTAATTTAAAACCATCATCTTTCTTCATTCTCATTTCTTTGTTCTGCAAAATTCATTATGGAGTCTCTCGAAATAGTAATGATTTATATTAGTCATGCTTGTAGGGAGGAACTAAGGCTCAAGAACTGGTCAAATGCAATTAGCTTGAGAACTTCAGGCCTCAGATATGCTGAAGTTGTATATTTATAAGAATGAAAGCTGCACAGAGATTCACAGTGATGCAATCCACAGATTTCCTTCACAGCTACAGGAATAATCTGAAGTAACTTATTGACATGATTGCATTTCTTGTGCTGTTTTGGGATGTCTATGCTAATAAATGTACTTTATTAAGTACACATTTATAACAGAAATCAGAATATAAGGGACCGCAGAGTTGAAAACAGTTTTTTTTTTTAAAGAATTTTTAAGGCAAGGCAGTGAACTTTGAGATCTTATAGAAAAGATGGATGAATTGAAGAGAATAGAAATATTAAATTATATGTCACATCAAAGCAGGTAGCCATGTATTTTTGAGGTTAGAATGCTTTTTTATTTTTTCTGTCAAGTCTCAGAATATTTTTCAATGAATAGTTTTCATAAATTACCTTATTTGCTATTAATTTCTTACTTTCAGTTAGTTAATTTTTACAACTTTTTACATGCATCTCTGTGTACATATAGTCTTTTACATCAAAATAATACCATTGCAAGGAGAGTATTCTAAGCCCCAACAGACTGACAAGGTGATAGGCTTTTTATTATTATTATTATTAATTTTTTAATGTGTTTGAATGTCTTGGTCGAAAAATAGTGCATGGAGGTTCAGGCAACTGCATTCAAATCCCAGCTCTGCTACCGACAGTATGACCTTGGGCATCCCATTTAAACTCTCTGCATCTCATTTTTCATTTCTCTTAAATGATCCTCAAACGTGTTTGCATGGTAGAGCTCTTGGTAGTTGTAGGATTCCTGCATGGTATCAAGTAAAATATATATAGCATGTATACATAATATACTATATATTATACTTATTTCTATTACATAAACTTAGAACATTTTTATTCCTAAGAAAAAAGACTTACCTATATAAATGCAAGTCTTTTTTTAAAAAAAAGATTTTATTTATTTATTGACAGAGAAGTAGAGAGAGAGCACAAATAGGCAGAGCAGCAGGCAGAGGGAGAGAGAGAGAAGCAGACTCTCTGCTGAGCAGGGAGCCCGATGTGAGGCTCAATCCCAGGACCCTGAGATTATGACCTGAGCTGAAGGCAGCCACTTAACAGACTGAGCCACCCAGGGGCCCCTATGTAAATGCAAGTCTTGACACCACAAAAATATAAAAAATATTTTTAAAAGAAATTACATTTCTAAATTTTCCTTTGCTCATTTAGAATTTAGACATTCATTTTGTTACAGCTCAAAGGCAAGAGCATTGACTTTTGACTACATCTTAATGATTTCCCCTGCATCACAAAGCTAGTGAGTGCCAGTCAAGATTCAAACTCAGGTTGTAGGGTTCTACAGAGCATGCTCTCGATCATTACACTGTTATTTGAGAGCCTCTGAGTCAAATGGTCCCTTTTAACATTACAATTTTAAGACTACTTTATCAGCTATTTTGACAAGTGTTTACTGATAATGTGTAAGCACTGTACTGGGAAGGACAGGAATACCAAGGTGAATCTGATGTCTTATCCACCCATGTGGAGGTGAGAGCATAGGAAGGGGAAAGCAGTGTATAGAGTGAGAGGAATAAGGAATGTTCCACATAGAAGAACTGCATTCTAATGGGGCACTGAAGAAGGCATGATTATTGAGGGGGTGTTTACTAGAAAAGATAAATCTTGAAAGAGTGCATGCATTTCCCAGCCACTAAGGCAAGAGAAAATAAGGAGTAGGTGGGGTGGAGTGGAGGAATAATGATGAGTTCATTTTGGGAAAGGTTGCTGGAGGCAATCCAAGTGAAAATATGGGACCGGGGATCAGAAGCTCAAGCTATACTGAGATGCACATTAAGCGATCAATATATTTTAGATTGTAGTTGAAATCAAGACAGATCATTGTTCAGCTTCCGTGAACATAGGGCTAAGGCATAACCCAGGAAATGCCAGCATTTAAGGAAGAGGAATAAGAACATAAAACTACAAGGAAACTAAGAGAGAAGAGAGAAAGAGGTGGTGCAGGAGAAAGCCACACTTGCTGAAGGAGAAGACTGTCCTGGGGAAGGAGGGAGCAGAGATTAGAGGCCAATAAGAAGTCACATACACTGACAGATAAAAAAGATCTATTTGGTTTTGGAATTAGAAGATCTGGGGTTTTGCTAGAAAGCTCATCACCCAGCTTCAACAATTATCAACAGACAGCCAATCTATTTCTCCTTTACTTATATCCATCTTTCCTCTTCCTAGATTATATATGTAGAAGCAAATCTTAGATATCATATCAACATCAGAAATGTTTTTAATATACATTACCGATGAGATATTTACTTTGTGAGAGTATGTTCAGAGAACCTGTGTGAGGCATCCTGATAGTAGGAGTTACAGCATAAGTGGGACCAAAGAACTAGATTCCATGAGAGCAGACTACTGATGAGGAAAGGCAACAGGCCAGAAAGAAAAGGCAGAAAGAAAAGGCAGAAGTAAGGAGAGGACATGGAATCAGGAAGCTGGCATTTGTTTCTCCCTCTTGAAAATGTTGTTACCAGGAAAAACAAGAGCTTACTGATAAACCACATGAAATGGAGGGTAAGGAGGGCAAGGGAGAAAGACTGAAACTCAGGGAAGAGAAGGGCTGATGCTGATGCTAAATGAGATGAAAGGGGTCCAGCTCGAAGCAGTTGTGGGACAGACTAACAGTAGAAAAAAGAAACTCTGTTTTTCTGAGACTGAAGAAAAGGAAGTAACAGCAGAGGCTAATGCCAATTCCTCTGTTCTGTGCAAGACCAAAATGAAGATGTTCATTGTTGACAGCCCTGATTTTCAGCAGGAGGAAAACAAATCCATAGTTTAAGAGACATGAGAATAGAGGAAGCTAAAGAACTTGAACAAGATGCTGTGGGGAAATAGAATAAGACCCTGCAGAGAACAAGTGAGGCTATGGCTCAGTGTGACTGAGCACCAAGCTGAAGATGGCCACAGTCCATGGCAGGCACCTAAGCACAATTAGCGTGTCCCTGGCTTCTCTATATAATATGGCTTTCTGTGTGACTAATCTGTCATGGCAACCTAGCTGGCTGCCCAACACAGGAAACATTTTTCTACCTGGACAAATTGCTTTTCTCAAAGTATTTATTTCCTGCTCGTATATACCACTACCAGTTTGAGGAGGTCAAGAATCTCCTTGATCTCTCAGAGGATTGACATGAGTTAGAGAGCGATGGTGACCAAGAGGGGTCCAATAGCCAGATGTGCCCTGCAAATGTTTTGAGTGTTTTAAATCTTGGGAAATTAAATCTAAAAATTTGGATTTTCCTCTTTTATTATAAAAGTCCAGAGATTGCTTGGTTTGTGTAAAGGATGGGCTGTAGGAGCATTGGGACCAGCTTACATTCTCCTGTTCACCACAAGCCCCACTACACCACTCCTTGTCATCTTAGTTCATATATTTTACATTTCCCTCTGCTAGAGAAGAGTGATATTTATTAAAAGGATGATTCATGTAAATGTACACTTTCACCTATAACATAAAATATACATAGGACTATAGACATAATCTTTAAAAGAAGTTTAGGCAACTGATGAGCAGGTGAAAAGAGCTGAACATTCTTTTGGAGTGCCTCTTCTACTTACTAACAAAACCCCTTATTCAACAGGCAAGTGCAAGAACATCTTAAAATTGTAAATCGTACTTGATGTGTGAAATCTCACCTGAACTTCTACTGTAACGTCTCAGTGGATCTCCTTATTCAAGGCCTCCTTCTCTTACAATCTTTCATTCACACGCAGCAATATGAGTCACATATCCTTTGACAAATGTGGACATCACAGCCCAAAAAGGTCAAATCATTTCTGGGTCTAATATCAGAATATAGGTTTTCCTATTTCTTCCAGTACCCTTCATGTTCTGTCTTGTTTTTAAAAATGCTGCTCATTTCTTGAAAACAGAAAGCATAATTTATTGCTAAACTTGTTTACAAATATTAAATGCTCCTTGACTTTCACTGTATAGGGATTTTACCCTTGCTGCAAGAATCTCTCATACCAAACATAAACATACACCATCTCATCGGGTGAACACTAGTCACATTTTCTCTCAAATGTGACATATTGGGGGATTGGTTTTTAAAGATATTTCGATCTCATGCCCAGGAGAACTAAATTTAGCACAAATTGAAAAATGTTGAAACATAATAATCTTTCACCAACATTTCTTATATCTTTCAGATGCTATTGCACTCAGGTTACTTAATAAATCTGTATCTTATTTGGAGAACAATATTTTAGATTACTTTGGATTACTGGCCAAACCCAGTTCTAAAGACGTCTCCTCTTCTAGACTCTAATACATTTCATAATGGCTGTTACAGCTTGGTGTGTATTCTAACTTTAAAGTGTAATGAAACTTGCAAAATGAAAGCTTCATATTAGACAATTATTTAATAATAGCTATACTCTACCTTTGGACTACTAAGGGATTAACTGCATAATACCCAACAGCAAATAAATTCTGAGTGGCATTTATGAAAGCATAGAATGTGATATTTAAAATAAATGAGTAATAAGATTTTAATTTATATTTTGTGATAAAAACATGGTGTCATTTCCTGAAGAGTTTGCTGATAACTATAACAGTCAAATCCAAGGTATTATAATCTAGAAAGGAGTAGATATAGTCAACTTCTGACTGATTGTGGTGATGGGGGATGGAGATGCATTAGTACTTTAAAGCATTTGGTTCACTTACTATGCACCAATTTTGTTTTTAAAGATTTTTTTTTTTTAATTTGAGACAGAAGTAGAGACAGAGATAGCAAGAGAGAGTGAGAGCATGATCAGGGAGGATGAGTAGGGAGGATGAACAGGGAGAGAGGGAAAATCAGGCTCCCCGCCAAACAGAAAGCTTGATGCAGGACTTGATCCCAGGACTTTGGGATCATGACCTGAGCCAAAGGCAGATGTTTAACTGACTGAATCACCCAGGCGCCCTGCACCAGGCGACATTTTAAAAGCTTTACAACTCGTCAATAACTGAGTTCTCACAACAAACCTATGAAGAGTATGCACTATTATTTTATCTTTATTTTCTAGATGAGGAAGCAGAGTTATAGAGAGATTAAGTAACTTGTCCAGATCATACGTCTAACATAGGACTTAAATTTGTTTAAACTAAAAAGTATCTTTCTCAGTTCAGCAAATAATATTGTATTTGACTGGACATATTTAGGTGACACAGAGAAAAAAAACAATTTTTGAATGAGAAAATAAGGCAAAGAGAAGAGAGGCAGAGTTGTAAGTAAGAAAGACCCAAATGAATATAGGAGCAAAATGCATGACTGTGAAAAACAGGATAAGATGCTGAAAAAAGACCTGAAGCTGGAAGTGAACTTGGAGTTCTATTTTAGCCTCTTGATTTTCAAATCAAATATCATGGCCAAGCAAGATCAAGAGTTGTGTTCAAACTTCCATAGCGGATTAACATCAGGGATTGGAGTGGGCCTGTAATGTACATTCTCACTGGATACTATGTCTGAGTCTCTGAGCCAGGTCTGCAGGGAGCACTTGAGATAAAATTGAAATTAAACAAGAACATGACCCATCAGGAGATCACCACTGAAGGGAAAAAACAATCAACACTTGAATAACACGCAAATTGTAGTATGGGCCTCTGGACAAAGAGAAAGTATTGGTTAACAGTGTTTAGGAAACACGGAGAATATTCTATGCATAACTCACTTTTAAATATCAATGTAAAGAACAAGAAAAATTTGGGGCATATGGGTGGCTCAGGTGGTTAAGTGTCTGCCTTCAGCTTAGGTCATGATTCCAGGGACCTGGGATGGAGTCCTGCATTGGGTTTCCCGTTTAGTGAGGAATCTGCTTCTCCCTCTGCTCCTCCCCCCAACTTATGATCCCTCCCTCTCTCTCAAAAAAAACAAAAAAAAAATCTTGAAAAAATAGTTTCCAGGCAGAGGAGAAGGCAGGCCAGTATAGGTAAAAGACTTGGCTCATAAGATAGATTCAAGTTCTGATGTAGCCCTGCATGTCCAGTGAACACCGGGCACATTGAGTCTATTTGTTAAATTTTTTTATTATTATTATTCAACAAAGGTTTGTCGAGAGTCCCCCTATGTGCCAGGCAATAGCATTTCAAAGATGAATGATAAAAATGTTGACATCTTTAAGTCTAAAGGAATTCACAGTCTAATTAGGGAAACCAATTAGACTCAAGTATAAGCAAATTAAACTGAGTATAAAGAGAAAAGTCTTAGTCGATTCCGGGGCTCAAAGTCAAAAGAAATCATTTGTATCGTGAGAGAACATGTTGGTAAGGAAAGGCTCAAGATTAAGCAACACTTGGTTTAAATCTTGAAAAATGGAGAAGTGTTTAGAAGAAGTATATGGGAAGGAAAATCCAACATAAATAATATCTTGCTGCTTTATGTCAAAGGCTGTCTAACTTGATAAAAAGGCAATGTTCATAACTGGCTCTTTATGGCATCTGGTTGCATATCAATTAGATAGAACTTGAAGACAAATAAATAACTCTAAGTCTATAAACCTCAGGCATAGCCCCTCATCTCAAATGGCAGTACATGACACCAGACTACATGAGGTGACAAATTCCTTCTAAAGCACTTTCTAGATGAATGGATCACAAAATAAAATGCCCATGGATCTGGAAAATAAATAGAAATCCTTGTCTATTTTATTCTTTTACTTTACACTATTGGAAAAGCTCAAGCAAGCAGTAGAGTTTCCTAAACCACATAGGCCTCACCGCAGACCAAGGCAGCTTTGTGTTGGTATCCAAACACTTGGAGCTGGGGTTTTGCCTTCATCTCTTTGGGTGGCAACTGAGAAATGGTCCATGGAAAATAAGAGGAATAGATGTGGAAGGGAACCAAACTGTGACCCTTAATTTTGCAGGTTGAAGAAACCAGATCATTCCCACACCCTTGCCATGCACAGGGAAGAGGTTAGTGATGGGATCAGGCAGGGACAGTATTGTGGTTTGCACAGATTAATATGCTGGCTCAAATGCAAGCAGGTTGATGACTGGATCTGTAGTCAGGGATCAGTCAGCTTTTGATGGAAATTAATTGAGTGCAGCAAAAGACACTTCTCAGCAATGTGCTTACCACCTGTTAATAGGATCTAACCAATCCTAGACATCTCCATGTTTGCCTAAAAACCCAAATGATTTGTCAAACTCCACGCATGTCTGAGAACATAATGAGTCAGGCTTCACCAATACATGCCCTGGGAGCTAAAACATTTTTGAACTGAACATCACAGGGAAAGAAAGAGAATACCAAGAATACATAAGCCTTAAAAAATGAAAATGAACAGAAGGAACAAACATTTTGAAACTCACTTCATCAAGCTAATCAACCAATGTCTAAAACCAGCAATCCCTCTGAAGCCTGTTTAAGAAGGCCACAAATCATCCCTGTTGACACAGCACAGCTGGGATGCCTTTGCTGGATGGGATCCTGAAGACTGGACATCAGTTGTTCAAAGGAACTTTTTGAAGGGGGCAAGTCCAGAGGACGACAAATTAGACTCATCATCTTTTAGAGTAGATTTGCATTTTAAGGGGGAAAAAATGAGACTGACATGGTCTCATATAAATATAACTCCACTTTTTTTATTGACCTCATGGGCTCTTCATAAGTGGTCTATATTTTCAGTAGAGTATAACATCATCAAAGTGACAGTTTGCTTTATCGACTTGTATTAGATATAGTTACATATAGTGACTAACAGATCATATCTGTTAGGGCACATGAAATCAGAAATGAACAACTTCATCATTTTATCCTAAACTGGCTGCAATATTTTATGCACCTTAACTAATTAAATTTGTTTAAACTAAAAAGATTATTTCAAATTCTTGAGGATCTTTGCTTCAGATAATGTTTTTAGGACAGTGGATTTAAAGTAATTAAAGATTTTTCACAAAACACTGTGGCAGAAATCTGTTTGAAATATAATAGCAGAGAGAGGAGGGGGAGAAAGATGATTTTGAAGAGAAACAAAGTGCTATGTTTAATTAACTGGGAATGGTTTTCATCTACATCTACCTCATTAGCTGTTATTGCACAAGAGATGATTGGCTTTCATTTGCTCAGTGATAAAAGATTTCCAGTCCCCAGAGTCAAAACCCACATGAGATGTTTTATCTTCTCAAGTGAATAATTACTCAGTGGTCAAGAAAAGACAGAAGTTTTGTCCACAAGTGGCTACCAGCCTAAATCAGAATCAAAAGCTCCAATAGACTCTGGTGTGACTTCCAAGAGAACACATGTCTATCCTTCATCCATTCTTTTCTTTATTTTTTTTCAACAAATTTTAACTGGGAAGTGAACAAAACAGACAAAATCATTTAGATCCTGGGAAGTAGAGATAATCAATAAAATTATATGTATGTTACATGGTATATATGTTACATGTTAAATAGATGCTAAGGAGAATAATAAAGCAAGTACTAGAAAGAGGGAGTGCAGGAGAAGCCTGCAGTTTTATATCAGGAGAGCCAGGAACAATTTATTGAGAGAGTGTCATTTGAGTCAAGATCTGAAAGTGTAAGGGAGTGAGCTAGGTGGATAGCTGGGAAGATAGAATACCAGGAGAGGGAATAACATGGGTGAAGTATGTGGTATATTTAGTCATACCAAGGAAAGCAATGTGCCTGGACTTCAGTGAGAAGAGGTGTGGACATGGAAAAAGAAAC
The DNA here is from genome assembly GCA_004023965.1 of Spilogale gracilis. NCBI lineage: Eukaryota > Metazoa > Chordata > Mammalia > Carnivora > Mephitidae > Spilogale > Spilogale gracilis. Next base: position 13,334 of record PITA01031104.1, read on the forward strand.
TAGGGAGCTCTCTGGGAGGCAAGTTATGGAGTGCCTGTACCTTAGCAGGACCTTCTTTTCACTCTGAATGTGATAGGAATCAACTGAAGGATTTTAAGCAAAATAGTGACATAATGTGATTTACACTTTATAACAGAATCTTTCAAGAAGACTGTAAGCCAGGCCAGGGATGGTTACAACAATTCATTCCAAAATATTTGAATTTTAAATATCTTTATCTAAACTGAACTAAATATTGATTTAAACTAAACTCCAAATTCCTTCTTTTACAGTGATGAAATTAAAGTCCAGTCATGGTGAGTGGCTTTCCCAAGGTTATGCTAACAGTTGGTGGTTGAGCCAAAAGTTTTCAATCTGGAGTAGACTGGCAACAGAGGTGAGGAATTCTGTTATTCGAAATAAGGAAATACACTGATTTATTTTGGAAGAGCCCTTATGCAGAGGACTAACTCACCAGACCTAATCACAATATGTTTCTACTGGATTTGGTAATTTTATGGAGTCATAGCTTAAATCTTTATTCATTATTAGTTATCCCAGTGAGAATGATGTCATTTGGCTTTTGCCATGTTCTAGATACTCATCACTTTTCATGAAACTGGAAACTGAAGTATAGGTTTACCATGGAGTAGAAAGGACTAATTTGATCATACACTAGATAAGTAGACATGATTTTAGGATTGATAAAAAGTCACATTGGCTAAATAAGAAAGGCTTCAGCAGGACTAAGAGCTCATAAGCTGTTTCAGTGAGTAACACTTGAGCATACAGACCACCTCCAAGTTACTCATATGACCACACACCCAAGATTTTTGCATTACACCATCTAAAGCAGGTAGAGTTTCCTTATGGAACATGTTCCTTTTTATCTAGCCCAAAGAATGGAGTGCCTTTGAGGGATGGTGTGGCTGTCTTCTAGTATAAGAAACTACATTTTTTTCAATGATGACATCCTTCTCCTCATAGATGGGGTTGTTGTCCTTCTACAGCCTGAGTTTGACATAGGTCAAAACTCAATTTGGACAAATTCCTATCCATGGACAATTAGAGTACCTGTCATCATACCAAAGAAATATACAGTTTTAAAACCTAAGGCACCCAAGGAGCAAGAATCACTAAAAATAAGGCCAAGAAAAATTTAAAAGCCCAAACAAATTCTGAGTTAAACAAGCACTGCCAAAACCCCAAGGATACGTCAGTCTTTTGAAAATTGCCACCATAACCACATCAAGGCATGCAGTAAAGGCTTGAAATAAATCAGAATATGAAATATATAATTAAGCATCCACACAGTCTTTTTGTCTTCCAGTTTAAAAAGAAGAGAGAGAAAAGTGGTTAGTATTCCCAAACAGGTCTTATCAATAAAACTAAATTGTCATAATTTAGAGGTAGGACTCTGCTACTCAGTTGGTAGAAGATATGATTAAGGATTGCAGGATGGCTTATGGAAGAAAAGACTAGAGAAAGGATGACCCCATGGAAGCTACTATCATCTAGACATGATGCCACAGGAGGTTGTGAGGGGTTGATTTCAAAGTCAACATACTACAACAGAAAGATTGACCTCTGTAGGGATTTCAAATGGAAAACTGATAAAACCATGGTGATTTGTTAGACCAATACAGTACCTTAACTCTAGAATGATGACAGATGTAGCCAGTTAAAAAAGGAATTTAGATTGAGGAAAAAAAGAATAAAATTAAAAGCTCCCATTTATTGACTACTTCCCACTTCTAAGCCCTGTGCATTCATTATCTCGTTTAATCCTCTCAATAATCCCATTTATTTATTGCTTGATTCATATACTTATTCAATCACAAACATTTATGAAGTGTTTATTGTAAAGCAAGCATTGTCCTATATAAACATTATTGTTTCTTTTTTTATACAAAGGGAAACTGAAATTCAGGCAGTTAAAGTAACTTGATCAATGTACCAAAACCAGTAAATGGCAGAGCTGGAATGCAAACCCAGGTATGAAGGATTTCAATCTCACCATAATTACACTGTTAATCTACTGTGAGTTTTACTGAAAGTGGTGTGTTAAGATCTCCTACGATTAGTGTATTAGCATCAATATGATTCTTTATTTTGTTTAACAGTTGGCTTATGTAGTTGGCTGCTCCCATATTAGGGGCATAAATTTTTACAATTGTTAGATCTTCTTGATGTATAGACCCTTTAAGGATGATGTAGTGTCCTTCTGTGTCTTTGACTACAGTCTTTAGACTAAAATCCAATTTGTCTGATATGAGAATCGCTACCCCGGCTTTCTTTTGGGGTCCATTGGCGTGAAAGATGGTCTTCCATCCCCTCACTTTCAATCTGGAAGTGTCTTTCGATT
>PITA01031105.1:0-15677 GCA_004023965.1 Spilogale gracilis
ACTGGAAGAGATTATGCTGAGTGAAATAAGCCAAGAAGAGAAAGTCAAGTATCTCATGGTTTCACTTACTTGCGGTGCATGAGGGGTAAACTGGAGGACAGTGGGAGAAGGAAAGTAAATGGGAACTAGGGTAATCTAGGGAGGGAAATGAAACAACAGAGACTTTGGACACAGAAACAAACTGAGGGACTTGGAGGGAAGGGGGTGGAGGGATGGGAGAGCCTGGTGGTGGGTATTGGGGACACCTAAAGTGTGGAGCACTGGGTGTGGGGAATGGGGAATGAATCTTGGAACACTGGAAAAAAAATTTTTAGTAACAATAAAAAATAAATAAAAATAAAAAAATAAAATGCCATATTTATCATAAAAATATCTAATATTGGAAGGTCGTAGAGTTAAAACTAAGAGCAGTTTTCTCATGTTAATAGAAAGAAGATAACAAATTATTACATATATTATAACTTGTATTTACATATGTTATAACTTACTATTATTTTTAAAAGATTTTATTTGTCAGAGAGAGAGAGAGAGAGCACAAGCTGAGGGAGTGGCAGGCAGAGGCAGATGCAGGCTCCCCTCCTAGTGAGGAGCCTGATATGGGATTCAATCCCAGTACCCTAGGATCATGACCTGAGCTGAAGGCAGATGCTTAACCAATTAAGACACTCAGGTGTCCCTTTAATTTACTATTAGATACTATTTTTGTCATTAATGTCTCGCAGACAGTCATGTAGCTATGCTATGATTTATCTAAGTTAGCAGACCTCCAGGAACAGCAATACTGTGCTAAATTTACCAAGGTTTAATGTGTGGTCTTCATCATTACAGGTAGGAAATAGAACTTTTATCAATATGGCTAGAATTTGGTTATTAGGGAGACAAACCAATAATAATTATATTCACCTGATACTAGTGGAGAATACTCACTGATGTCTTTATTAATTTATAATGGGGACTGATGCTTTCTAGTCACAGGTAGCTCACATCCACATTGTAGAGCACAACATTTCTCCTTTTTCTTCTATCAGATGCCTGAGAATCTGCCTCAGAGAAACTGAGAAGTTTAATCATAATAAGCGTAGAAGTAAAGCAAAGGTAAAAAGGGGCTATTTATCAAGGCCAGAATAAAACCTGATAAAATACTCTGATTCTCCACATGGAATTCCTTTCTTGCGATCTAGTTCATCATGTTCTCATAAACTCTGCGCCACTGTGGCCAATGCCTAATCTACACACCGCATTTTTTTCTTGCCAACTCTACTGCTGCGTTCTGGTTCCCTATCTTTTAACACATCAATGACTGATCTAGAGTTAGATGCATGTTACAGTTCCATGGTTTGAGTCTCCTGTCATTATGAGTTAAAAATTCATTGTTCATTCCTCAAAAGTCAGCTATGCTTCTCTTACTTCTAGGTTCTTGGGTGGGAAATGGGGGGAAAGGCAGGCAGGTCATTGTTACCTCCACGTTCCACAAAAACTGACTATTTGCTGGAATGATTAAAGAGATATTAAGAACAATGAGCCTGTGAGTGTGTGTGCTTGTGTGAGAGAGAAATGATAGTTGAATCTGTCATAAAATGAGTTTTGGATCTCTAATAACAAATAATTGATAAAGTATTCTTATTTATTTAACAATATCTGTCCTTTTCAATTAACAGAGGCTATTTCATAAAACATTTTGATTCATTCCCAGAATTAAGGATTATGATTCAGTGAAACATTTGACAATACTGCACAGTGAAGCAGAATATGGTTAAAATTGCAAAAAGACGTACGGCTGCTAGAAGTGAAACTACATATAATTTGCCTTGGTAAAATCCTAAATACATTCCTGTTCTCCTGTTCTATAATGGGAAAGAACTATCTTTAGTCCTGTTATTTTTCCAGATCATCACCTTACAATCCACTTAGTTCCTCAGCAAATCTAAGTAGCAGTAGACACAATGTAGCTTTTCAGGGAATGAACATTAAAAGATCTTCTTGATGAAGCTTTTTCTTTCTATGCTATTGAGCACAGCAGTTTCATGTAAAGGGCCCACTGAAGTTGGAATTGAAAAAAAAAGATCCAATCATAATTTTTGGAACCAGAAGAATGCTAGAAAAATGCTTTTATGAGCATGGCTTATAGCTTTCCTACTGTGGAAAACCTTATCGCTTAGACCAAGAAAATGATGGCTAGATATAAAGATACTGACCTGTAAGATGGCTAATTTTCAACTTTTAGTTTCCACAAATAAGATTAGAACTAAAAGCAGCAGATGGAATTACATAATAGCTTTTTTACTAAAGTTAACTATTCAAAGTAAAGAATGTATGAGAAAGGAATATTTGACTGTCCATTCCATATATTTCTATGAGAATTATTGTTTTCAAGTCAATTTGGCATCCTTTCCCCTAGGAAATGTCTGAAATAATAATAATATGTTGGCCCAAACATTTAAGAAAGGTTCTTTATAATTTCAGAAAAAATTTATAAGGAACAGACTTGGATTAATGCTGTTATCATTTTATTACATGAGACATGTACATAATGACTAAGAACCAAGGAAATAACCTTCTTAGTAATGATCACCCTTGGGCTAAAATTTGATCTATATCTAGTATTTTTATAGTCTCTAAAGCTAAAAATACTTTTGAGAAAATGTATAGGTATAAAGATAAAGTAATGGCATTGGTCAACAGAGAGTCATTTCCTTATGAACATGTTAGTTATCTGAAGTCCATTTCATAAACTTTAAACTCATGATTTCTGTAAGAAATATTATCTACTAACAATAATAATACATTTTATATTTACTAAACTTCTTGCAAAAATCCTGTAAAACTGATAACACAACAACTGCAATTTATTTAATACTCATACTGGTGGTATTACACTTGATTTCTATTAGGTTAACAAGGAGCCTTGTCTAGTCTTTCAAAAATTAAAAGAAAAATAATCATGAGCCATGTGACTGACACTTAAGCAATACAAAGTTGGCCCTAAAAATCAGATTATTAACTAGTAAAAGTTGCAGTTTTTACATTAATGGAGGATAAAATAGGATCTATTCTTGCATGCACTCATTCAAGAAATATTTATAGTGATTATGTGTGGGAGATTGTTAGATATTAACACAAATGAATCATACTCAGACCCTGAGCTTACAGTCTAGTTAGAATATGGCACGGCCTTAAAGAGTCATAATAAAAGGTAAAAAGTGATCACAGGTGTAAGCCTAATTTCTGGCACTTTCAGTGCAGTCAATCTCCCTCAAAACCATTTTATAGTGAGTGCATAAAACCTGGTCATACACAACACCACCAACTGGAGGCTTTATTTTCTGGAATCCTCATTTGCTATTTGCTTTGAGCTTTCCTTAATTCTGGCTGGAGATTTAAGCTCTCAATCTTCCATCATGCCTCCATGGCTGAACACAGTACTTATCCTTTTTTCTGGCTTACTGATTTTGGCTACCCACTTATTCTTGGCTTACTATTCATCTTTGAGTTTTGTTAAGAGATATTTCTATTGCTCATCCTGGATATTTAAGCACTTCTTAGAGAGGGGACAGAATTACAGAAAACGGTTATGGGAAATTAAAGCAGAGGAAACTAGAAGGAAGAGAGATTGGAGGAGGCTTCCTAGACAGGGGAATACAATAGATCCACATTATTCTTGTTTAGTTATGTTCTATAGTTATATTCTTGTTTAGTTATGCTCACCACGAGCAATGAATTTGCAAATATTAAATCACTGCTTTTCGGAGAAAATTGGGTTAGTTTACTTTGAGCATCTAATCATGGCATTTTTGTCAACTAATCAATGCCCAATCTTATTTAATGCGTATTTCCTTTTAAAGACGCATTATTTAATATGGGGAGCCTGGATGGCTCAGTCACTTAAGCCTCCAACTCTTGATTGCGGCTCAGGCCATGGTCTCATGGTTGTGAGATTGAGCCGTGTCAGCTCTCTGCTCAATGAGGAGTCTGCTAGTCTGCTTGAGTTTCTCTCTCTCCCTCTGTCCTTCCCCACTCTACAATTAAAAAAAGTAAAAACACCTTATTTAATACTTATCTTGATTCATCAACATTGAATTCAAGGTTAACAGCATATAACTCATGCCTAAACAAAGCTTATATAATGCATATTTTCTCTCTAAGTCACATCCCAGCCTTCTTGCCCTTAGGAACACCAGACAGCACCTCAGCACTACATCTGGGAGCCATTTTAAATGGCAAAGTCATTTACAAAAAGCACCAAAAAATGTGAAAATCCTGGTACCAAATAGATTATGAAAAGGACTCTGTGTTTAAAGTAGGAGAGCTGAAATAAGAAGCCAGAATACCACCTTCGTTCTACTTTGATGAGGAATACTGCCTTTGGGAGATAATGGGAAAATTTTTCCCCATTCCACCTGAGTCTGCAAATGACCATGAGAGTGACTTGGGGATATAAATACATTATAGTGGATAGGAAAACGTGCCAATATGAAATGTGTCAATAATGAGAAACTATAGTATTTGTTCATGTCCATGAATTTTGGGTAGGATTTTAACATGGATAGTTGAGAAGGAGAGGTATTTGTTAAGAGACAATGCTATCAACAAAATTATGATCATGAGCAAGTAAGTGTATGGCTAGAGTTCCTGGAGTACATTTCAAGCAGAAACCAGGAATAAGAATGCTAAATCAGGGGTAAGAGTGGTGGTGAGTACTGAGGGCACATACTGCATGGAACACTGGGTGTGGGGCATAAACAATGAATCTTGGGACACTGAAAAAATAAAATAAAATAAAATATTTAAAAAAAGAATGCCAAATCAGGATGGAAATAGGGACTAGAAGTGTTGAATTCTTGGGGAATTTGGATTTTGCATCCAAGCTAAGTTTTAAGCCTTTTATGTGGATTCAGAATCCCCTCTTCATCCAAAGGATTCCTTAGAAATCCAGCATCACAATGTGTAAACAAGGAGCGGATGTAGTTACAAAGCATGTGAGGGTCCTGTATCAGCCAAAGGCTACTCAGGAAAGGTGAATACACTGCAAATATTTGTAATAGAGTGAATATGGTATAGGGACTTAATTCATAGGTGCTGAAAATCTGAGACTCAAAGAGGGGATGGAGAAGTACCTGGAAACCATGATCACAGTTAGGACAAAGAACTGGAGGGAGAATGTGGTGTCAGTTGGCACCAGGAAGCCAGCAGTATAAAGAGAATGTGAAACCAAATGAATGTTCTGTGTACCTGGAACTAAAAGAAAAAAAAAGTAGTCTTTGCAGTAGACTGCCCTTGCCAGGAGTTGCAGCCAGTGTTTCCCATAGGCTAAACATTGCCAGAAGGCAGCTGACTTGAGTCTAGGAAATGTTTCCTATGACATGTGGAAGCCAGAATAGCAGAAAAAACATGAAGAATAGTTCCAGGGACAAATAGGCCCAGCACATATCCCACCTCCCTTCAGTTTCAATATAGTTGATATGGAAAATCTCTGCATTAAGAAATGCAGAATCATTGGCTTATTTAGTACATAGAGTAACATGATCTATATGCCTCATGCTAAAGTACTGCACCAGACTATTAAGAGAGATCAAGAGGAAAAATACTTATATATGTAATGGGAGTCCAACGTTAGAAATTTAAGTCATAGTCCATTTAATGAAATATTCAGCAAGTATAAGTTGCTCTTAAATCAAAAGGACAAGTGGACATAATTTAAAAAATAAGTGGATTTTTAGATTCCAAATTGACTGCTCTTTTACTGAAATATGAGAAGTTTGGGTTTCAAAATATCAAATTGCGTAAAGGTGTGAATATTTTTCTAAGGGCATTTCTTAATTATATCACTTAACCATTCTTTCTCATGCCCCTTTTGTTGGCCAAAATTTTATTAGCTTCTGCAATTTGTCACATGTATGCAGGATAGTTCCCCAATAAAATACTATTTTTAGAATTAAACTTCCAACTTTAGGCAATTGATTTACTGGCCAAATGGAAAAACTAAAGCTAACGAACAATAATGCTTCACAATCTAATATGTTCACTTATTTTCATTTCCTGGGACAACCGATTAGAGCAGAGTGTTAGAAATAATCATAGCTCCAATTTTCCCATCTACTGTCAAATCTCCTTTTCTTAGTTGGCAACCATAAAAGCACGAATTTGAAAAGCGATTATGTCCAATGTGGGGACCTTAAATGATCAAAAGTTACACCGATCACAGCTTGATGAGCCTCCTGGCAATACTGGTAGCCTTGGATGAATTTTACCCATTCCACGACAATGCAGACAATGAAACTAACAAGTGTATGGAGGATCATTTGGTGGCCATAAAGCTAGATTTTATTTCACATGGACATTTTGTTTCTGACAAAAATACACAAGATATGGAATTCTACCAAGAAGTAGGTCTAGGTGGGTGAAATAAGATGAAAGGAATTCTGCTTTCTTCACATTCTATATAAAAAGTAGCAACTAAAGATTATCTCTGTCTGTGAGTCATTAGGATTCAAAAACAAAGGCAATCTAGGTCATTCATTCGTCTGTGATTTGCATACTCAAACCAACCTTGCATATGGCATCCATTCATCCTCAGAATGATAGACAGCTATGCATCAAATACAACCGAATTTCATCGCATAATCAACTATTACCAGGTTTTCAACATTCATCTTATGAATTGAAGATGACTAAAGAGTTTGATAAAGCAGTTTATTATTAATAAAACATGTACTATATGCACATACTAACTATGGGTTCTAACTGTAACACATATACAGTTGTTTAATTAACTGTCAAGCAAATGCCTTTCCCTGGTAGTAGAGCTTCAAAAAACATTTGCTAATTTGACTTATTTAAATTCCATTACCAGATAAACTAAAGTTTTATATACTTTATTTTAAAAAGAAAAGTACCATATCCCTTGTAATTTAGAAAATTAAGAGAAAGTGACTAATTTATGTATGCCACCACTCCTGTCAAAAGTGAGAATTAAGTGGTGAATTTGGCAGCTCTCTGGGATAGAGTAGTACAGACAACCAATCTAAGTAATTAATACTTCTCATATTTCCTTAAAAATTGGCAAACATTAACATTACCTTTATTTGCATCTATTTGGACATGTCATATCAGAGGACTATTAAAAACTGGTGTCTGGACATGTGGTACTAATCCATTGCTAGGAGCGTATATGACCAAACTGGAGCTGACCTTATGATGCAGGCTTATGTGGAGAGCTATTAAATTGGCCTATCAGAGGGACAACAGATTCTGGGAAGAGTTACTTTAAAATGTCCTTGTAGGGGCACCTGGGTGGCTCAGTTGGTTAAGCGACTGCCTTAGGCTCAGGTCATGATCCCATGAGTCCCACATCGGGCTTCCTGCTCGGCAGGAAGCCTGCCTCTCCCTCTCTCACTCCCCCTGCTTGTGTTCCCTCTCTCACTGTGTTTCTCTCTGTCAAATAAATAAAATCTTAAAAAAAAAAAAACTTAAAAAAAATGTCCTTGTATTTCTGTATTATTAATTAATTGACCCCTAAATTTAAACGTTTATTTTTTAAAATGTCTGTGAGGGGAAATGATGTCCGCAAAGATATCCATATCCTAATCCTTTCAACCTGTGAACAGCTTACTTTACATGGTCAAAGAGACTTTGCCAGTATGATTAAGGTTAAGGACCTTGAGATAAGGAGACCTTCCTGGCTTACTTGGGTGGACCCAGTTTAATCACATGAGTGCTTAGAAGTAAATAACCTTTCCCAGGTGTGGTCAGAGAGCTGTTAGCTTGAGAAGGATTTGTATATCATTGCTGGTTCTAAAAGGTAGGGGTTTATGTGGAAGTCCACAGAACGGCCTCTACAGGCTGGAAGAAATAGGGAAATAGATTCTCCACTAGAACTGCTTATAGAAAAAGATGTAGCTCCGCTAACACTTTGCTTATTCCAGTGAGACCTGTGTTGGAATTTTTACAGAAATGTAAGATGATATATTTGTGCTATTTAAAGTCACTATATTTGTGGTAATTTGTAAATGGCAGCAATATTATCTGAATTCACTTCATTACTAATTCATTTTTTTCATATTTCCTAGCCACAAAATTTCATCAAAAGGAAAACTTCAAAAAATGAAGATTGAGAATAAAGGAGAAAACTTTTTGGAACACAGATATCCTAATGTCTAATCTATTATGCCACTCTGATTTTCCTTCAGTATTATCTTAAATATGTTCTTTTATCTTTATGGATCTTGAAAATATGAGCTATTTTTATATGAGATCATTATTTTCAAGGGAAACAGGAAGTTGTGGCTACAAATGTGCTCCTAGTGGCAGGAAGCTAAGAGTTTGCCATCACCATTTATCACTGTAGTTTCCACATTTGCTTCTATTCTTTCCAGCTAAATTAAAGTTCATGAAGCCTGAGATTGGCTCTCTTATCATTGAACTGTCCTCTCAACTCCTCTATTCCTGCCTCTAACAACAGAGTGCCTGGTACTTTAAAAAGGCATTCATTATTATTTGTTGAATGAAAACAAAAATGTGTCACAAATATCTTTTTTTTTTTTTAAGGAAGAAGAGTGATTTTATTTACTACTTGAAAAGTTACCTCAATTAACATTTTGGGGATAATTAGCTAGCTAGCTAGCTAGCAGAAAATCAAATCTGAATATAAACATGCTGTGGTCAGTCAAGACCAGGACAGCTGTGCCCTGGCCTAGGCTCCACAGACAGAAAACTGTACAGACAGATGTTCATTTTTCACTTTCAACCCAGCAGCTAGTTGTGATGTCTGGAAACTATAACCTATAGATAACCAGCAATATGGTACTGGTAAGAAAAATGCCAACATGCAAGAAGTTGGAGCTGGGTAATGTGGATCAACAAAACACTATTTGTAGTCATAGGAAGTAACTAATTCTGGAATTTCTGAACAATATGGGTAGATTATAAGGACTTTCCTCTGAGAGGATTGGGAGAAACTCCAAAATTTCACTCTTCAAACATCTATTAGCCAATATCATTTTTTATCTTCTGTTGAAATAGGGTTTCTTTGAACTTATTGTTCATATAGAGAGATGCAATTTAAATAACTTTTGTGTGGTAGAATGTTATCACACACCATCATCAGTGAGTATCACTCACTCATGTTAAAAATCAAGATATTGGCAAATTCTAGCTTTGAAAGTTGATGCAAGAGGCCACTGGTTAAAAAGTGTGAGTGTGGGTGTGCCTGTGTGGCTTAGTTTGTTGAGCATCTGACTCTTGATTTTCGCTCAGGTCTTGATCTCTTGCGTTCTGAGATGAGGCCCAGCATCAGGCTCCGTGCTCAGTGGGAAGTCTGCCTGAGATTGTCTGCCTCTCCTTCTTTCCCTCCCCTCCCACTCATACACTCAAGTATGAGCTCTCATTCTCTCTAAAATAAATAATCTTTTTTAGAAAGCATAAGTATGTATGCGATCTTGAATCTTACAGTGGTCTACCATCAGTCACCCATTGACAGCAACAAACATAAGGCCCTTTCAGGTAACCTAAGCGTTGGGTTGTCCGAAGCTAGAAGAAAAGAAAAAAGTGTACACCTAACTATCCTCAGGGAGATTATCATGATAAGAGTGTTGAACCAGGCAAAGATGAAGAAACAGCCAATGCAAGAAGTTGAGAAACTGTGCTTAGAAACCTAAATTTTGCAAACATGAGATCAAAGAGAAGGGGCAATTAATACATTTTATCATGGTAGAAGTGCAGGGAACTTTGGGCTGTGGGCAGATTGCCTGAATATGGAAACAAAGCAAGAAGGGAATTAATCAAAGTTGCCCTTGCTGAGGTCACAACTCTACACATCGCCAAGACAGAGAGGGCTGCAATGAGTCAATCAATGCTTCCTTCCCCATCCTGGTGAAGATAAATGTAATGAACCAGAAACACAATTAGTTAACCAAGAGGAGATTGAATACATATTTGTATTATGACCACGAAAGTGTAATAAATCATTATTTTTAACTGCCATATCATTTCTATGTTAAGACTTGAAGGAAGATGCAGGTCTCTGACCAGGCACAGTATACCATGACACCAACATCATACTTAATACAAAGAAGTACAGTAGAGTCTAGGTAAAGAAGTGATATATCTCCATAGTTTTGTCTGGGAAATTGATCTCAGGAAAATGTAAGGTTCAAACCAAACCAATCCCTGTGAATATATTGACTGAGGTACACATGAAATATCCTCAATCCAGTATACTCACAGCTGCTAGCATCACCCTTCCCCTCCTTATAATCAAGAGACCCTAAAATCTACTGGACCATTGCCTTCTGTATAGGGTATATTTAGTATTTAGGAATCTTTACATATATACATTGTATACACACATATATAATAAATCTATTATATATAGGTATATTACTATATATTTAGTGGGGAAAGAAAGGTTTAGTACTATATAGGTTTATTAATATATATATAGATATATTGGGGAAAGAAAGCAAAATTGTTGCTAGTGGTTCACTAGTGGTAACTGAGAGGAGTCACGCCCATTTCCACCCCTTGATTCCTGAACTCATGAATGTTAGACAACAGAGAATCATATTCCATGCTAATTTACAGCATATGCTGACCACATCCTAGAGGACATTGCTCCAGCACTGTAAAATGTTGCCAGCTAGCTGTTGGTGTTAACTGAGTTTTCAAAAGACCATCCACCATCCTATCAATCTAGATGCTTAAGAATGACAGGGCTAAAGTTTATGAGTATAGCCTAATACTGCACTCTAATTATAGTGAAACTGGTTCTTGGATAAGAAATAATGTTGAATGGATTGTGGATAAGGCATTCTGTAGCCCATGGATAGTAGTTTTGGCAAAGGCAATGTGGTAAGCTATTTCCAGAATAAATCCATTTGAGTAAGAAAAAAAAGTTTCCCCTTCTATGATGGAAGCAATCAATTTTAATCAACCTGACATCAGGTAGCTGGCTGATTCATCTGGGTAATGGTGCCATACTAGGAATTCCGTGTTAGCCTCTGCTATTAGCAGATTAGATAGTCAGCAGTGGCTGTAGCCACATGAGTCCTGGTGAATGAAAGTTCAGGTTACTGAGACCTGAATAACCTCAATTCTTGCCATTAGGGCCATTTTATTCATGAGACAATTGGTCAGTCACAGGAGTAGGTGAGGAAAATGGCTAAACGATGTCCATCCTATCCAACTTATTAAAATCCTCCTCTGCTGAGGTCACCCTTTGGTGAACATTCACTAGAGACACAAAACCTTCACATTCTGTACCATATTTATCCACATATATCTTCCCTAAACCCACTTGTTAATTTTCCAATCATGTTCCTTTGAAGTCCCTGACTATCCATCCAAATTATTAGCCACAGTTCATAATCTAATGTAGAGTCATATGTCTGGCCATGTCTCCTTCCCAGTAAAATAAACAACCAGATATGCTACATAAAGTTCTTCCCAGTGACTATTTCCTTGTCCTTCAGACCAATTCAAAGTAGGACTGTATAGAAGAAAGAGAATTACCATATGGTTTCACTCATATGTGGAATATAAGAAATAGTGCAGAGGATCAGAAGGGAAGGGAGGAAAAACTGGGAAGAAATCAGAGAGAGAGATAAACCAAGAGAGACTCTTAACTTTGGGAGACAAACAGGGTTCCTGAAGGGGAGGTAGGTGGGGAGATGGAGTAACTGGGTGATGGGCATTAGGGAAGGCTCAGGGTGTCATGAGCATCAGGTGTTATAAGCAACTGTTGAATTATTGAATACTACATCTGAAATGAATGATGTACTTTATGTTGGCTAATTGTATCTAAATAAAAACAACAATAACAAAAAGACCAAAGCGGGACAGTATTGTTGCAGCTGCCCACATTTGGATGGTTTTGGGACGCTGTATTGAACTATCTGTAAGCCAAAGCCTGAGTTGTTGCTTCCTTGGCCACTGGTTATCAAGAATTCCTCATAAGGTAATAGGAGAGCATTGAAGAGATAAGGCAATATATATAGCTAACAAAGGGGCTAATGGTATAAGCCACTTCCTTGTGCAACCTACTTGCTCCTTCAAGACCTGTTTGAACATGTCTTGTATATACCACTTCATTTTGGTGAAGGGTTGCTGCTGCATACAACCAAATTTATAGTTTGATGAGACCAATGAAGACCAAACTCTTGATGGAAAGCTCTTATGGCAGTTTTGTTTCCTTTGTTTAAGAATTCACGGTCTACTAAGACCTAGGTCCACAGCCAGCACTAATAGCTTCAGTCAAAATGCGGCAATGGGGCTGATTCCTTTCATTGTTAACAATTTTATTTCCTGCTCTTACTACTTCAGACTCACCTAGTTTCGAAATTGTAATTCTAAAAGGAGGAATACTTCCACCAGGGGAAAAAGACAACCATTCCATTAAGTTTGAGACTACCACCTAGCCAATCTGGTACACTTCCCTTTAGGAAATGGTGCTTAATTCCCCTTTCTTTCAATGTGAGCTGGCTTTAGTGACTTGCTTCGAGTATGGAATGCAACAGAACTGAGGTTCTGTCATTTCCAAAAGTACATTATAAAAAGACTAAAGCTTCTTTCTGGGAATTCTTGCATGTTCCCCCTCTTTTTGATCACTTGCCCTTGAGAAGCCAGATACTGTCTTATAAGGGCACTTATGGAGGCCCATCAAGGGATTCATGTGGCGAGGAAATGAAAATTCTGACCAACAACCTGCAAGGAATTAAGGCCTCCCAACCAAGACATGTGTGATCTTGGAAATAGATCCTTCTTCAGCTGGCTCTTCAGATGAGTCTGAAGCCAGAGCTGAGAGCTTCATAAACATGCCAGGGAAGGTTTTCTGCCAGAATGTCCTAGCTAAGCAGTCTCCAGACAGAAATTATGAGATAATAAATGTTTGTTGTTCAAATCTACTAAGTTTTGGTTACTTTATTATGTAGCAACAGATTATTAATACTAATCAATATTAAAATTAATCAGGAAATGAAGCCTTGTGGCATTTGGTCTTCAACTGTGTACAGCTCAATGGAAGTTCAGATTGCACAGGAGGATCTTATGGGTCTTTCATGTGTCCGTAGGCCAACCATCTGCTTCTTTGGTAAAATGTCTATTCAGAGCCTCTGCCCATTTTTTAATCAGATTGTTTTGTTTTTCCTATTTAGTTGTAGTTCTTTAAATATTTTGGATATTAACCTCTTATCAAATAAATGATTTACAAATGTTTTCTCCCATTCAGTTGGCTACTTTTTCATTTTGTTGATGGTTTCTTTTGCTGTACAGAGATTTTTTTTAGTTTCATGTAGTCCCACTTGTTTAGTTTTGCTTTTGTTGCCTTTGATCATGGTGTCAAATCCAAAAAGCATCCCTAAGTCCTGTACCAAGGTGTTTGCCACCTACGTTTTCTTCTAGGAGTTTTTTGGTTTCACGTCTTATATTCAAGTCTTCAGTCCATTTTTAGTTATTTTTTGCTTATAGTTTAATATAGTGATCTGGTTTCATTCTTTTGTTTTTGGCTGTCCAGTTTTCCCAGCACCATTCATTGAAGAGACTGTCCTTTCCCCTGAAGTTACATTTTAAGCACTTGGGTTTGAGACATCCGTTACATCTCCAAGCAAATATGTCATATAGGTATTTGAATGAATGAGCTTGAAGTTAAAGTGACTGGTATGAAATGGAAGTATACATTTGGGAATTATGGAAAATATTTGATAGTTAAAACCTTGAGGCTTGATGACATCATC
The DNA here is from genome assembly GCA_004023965.1 of Spilogale gracilis. Taxonomy (NCBI): domain Eukaryota; kingdom Metazoa; phylum Chordata; class Mammalia; order Carnivora; family Mephitidae; genus Spilogale; species Spilogale gracilis. The sequence goes on from PITA01031105.1 coordinate 13,725, forward strand.
AAAAGAGTGAATGTAAAAAGTAATAGGATCCTCCAAAATTAAAAGGCAGAAAAGGGGGAGCACTAGAAAGGACGAACAAGAACATACAGACACTGGAGTGGAAGAAACATTGTCCATTTCATGTGGATGATGACAGCGGAAATTTTTCTTGTCACTTTCATACTGTCATTTCCAACCATATTTCCTAAAGCAGCAAGAGTGAGTTTCCTATATCACTTCTTTACTTTAACTCCTCCAGAGGCTTATTATTATTATTATTTTTTTACTTACAAGCCTTGGTTTTGCACTGCTGAAATATTCAATGATATTGAGAATCAGTAAACTTTATTTAGCCAGGTTAGTTTTTTTTTTTATCTTTCTTTTTTTTTGTTGTTACTTAATTTTTTTTTTTCCAGTGTTCCAAGATTCATTCCCCATTCGCCACACCCAGTACTCCACGCTTTAGGTGTCCCCATTTCACTTACTTGCGGTGCATGAGGGGTAACCTGGAGGACAGTGGGAGAAGGAAAGTAAATGGGAACTAGGGTAATCCAGGGAGGGAAACAAAACAACAGAGACTTTGGACACAGAAACAAACTGAGGGACTTGGAGGGAGGCGGTGGGGGATGGGAGAGCCTGTTGGTGGGTACCTGGTTAGTTTTCTTTCTCTTTTTCTCTTTTCTTTCTCTCTCTCTTTTTCTTTTTTCTTCCTTCCTTCCCTCCTCCCTTCTTTCCTCCTTCCCTCCCTCCTTTCTTCCACCCCCTCCCTCTTTTTTTCCTTTCCTTCCTTCCTTCCTTCCTTCCTTCCTTCCTTCCTTCCTTCCTTCTTTCCTTCCTTCCTTCCTTCCTTCCTTCCTTCCTTCCTTCCTCTCTCTCTTTTTCTTTCTTGGCCCTCCTGATTCTGATCTTCCATATTCCTGACATTGAATGACTTGTTAAATTCAGACTTTCTGTTTCTTTGCACTGCATATTACACGATTCTCTTAAGGTTTAGATCTTCATATTCTGAATACCAGCATTGTAATGGACAGTCTCTTTAAGGGTAGCTCAATAAAAAAACTGAATCTCTTGAAGTAAAAGGTTTGTTTCCTTTTGATATACCTCCTCAATGCTGGTCATTTCTCTGTGTAATAATTTGTAGAAGATTCCTTCAAAATAGGCCTGCTCTCTTCCTATACCACAGCATTTAAAATTTATTGAAGGGAGGGTCAAGATGGCGGAAGGCCAGGTGACCGCATTTCAGGGAGTTCCCTGAAGAGAGCTGAATTTCAACAAAAAAACCACTACAAGACCACCATGAACACCCATGAAACCAGCCTGAAATGTGATATTTCCCACTTCTGGACCGCCACGAGAGACAAAGAACATCGGCAAAAAGATGACATGATACTATATGTGGAAAACCCAAAAGACTCTACCCCCAAACTACTGGATCTCATACAACAATTCGGTAATGTGGCAGGATACAAAATCAACGCGCAGAAATCAGTTGCATTCTTATACACCAACAACAAAAAAATAGAAAGGGAAATCAGAGAATCGATTCCATTTACTATAGCACCAAAAACCATAAGATACTTAGGAATAAACCTAACCAAAGAAGTCAAGGATCTATACTCAAAGAACTACAGAACACTCATGAAAGAAATTGAAGAAGACACAAAAAGATGGAAGAGCATTCCATGCCCATGGATCGGAAGAATAAACATTGTCAAAATGTCTATACTGCCCAGAGCAATCTATACTTTCAATGCCATTCCGATCAAAATTCCACTAACATTCTTCAAAACGTTAGAACAAACAATCCTAAAATTTATATGGAACCAAAAAAGACCCCGAATCGCTAAGGAATTGCTGAAGAAGAAAAGCAAAGCTGGGGGCATCTCATTACCTGACTTCAGGCTTTATTACAAAGCTGTGATTACCAAGACAGCATGGTACTGGCATAAAAACAGAGAAATAGACCAATGGAAC
>PITA01031106.1:0-15672 GCA_004023965.1 Spilogale gracilis
CAGGACTGTTTTTCGCCCTTGGCAAAAATAAAATAAAAATAAAAAGGAAGAAAAGAAAGAAAGAAAAAAGAAAACAAGGAAAGAAAAAAGAGAAAAGAAAAGGAAAAAAATTAAATCTTAATTCCATCTCTTTCACCCATACTAGAACCTGTCAAAGTGATTTAACTGCTGCCTTTTTACATGTGTCATACCAGGTTTTTTGCTTTTTTAAAAAAATTCCAACAGGATCTGGATATTACCTTCTACCAGGACAGCTACTATTTATTCCAAGCTACCCAATCTTTCTGGGAATTCAAGTTAAAACAAAGCAAAACAGGTCAAAATCCATGACAGCTGCAGAGATGAGAACTGATTAATCGATTAACATCCCCGAAACACATTAGGAGGAGGGGACGATAAATTAAGGCAGAGGACATCATCTTCAACCCGATTCCCTGAGCGTCCTTTACAGAAATCATTATCCTAATCATAACCACAATCCATCCCGCCCAGAGAAAAAATATCTATATTATTATTAATACTGGTTAACAGCAACAAGTCATTTGATCACATCACAGTGCAAAACGAGATGCTATATAATTACACTTAACTTTGACAACACTCCCCCCTTCGCAAATCAGATACACATATTTATATATAATCTATGAATCAGAAGACAAATAAAACAAGAGCTGTTCTTCACCACGCAAAAGCCAAGCGGAGATTTACCTCAGCAGTGCATGCAGTAAAATAATCCCATCACCCTTTTGTTTGTGTTTACTGTTAGTGTATCCTCTCTCTTTCTTTCTTTCCTGTGCCTAACGTGTGTTTGTGCACTGCAGTTGGTGGTGGAAACTAAGGCAGTGGATCTGTAGCTAAGGGTAATCCTGTTTTTACTTCCTCCATCTTCAGCGAGGAGCAGGGTTAGCCCGGGACAGCTGGTCAAACCCCGAGAAACCGATCCGCCGGAGCCAGAGCACATCTCCCCCGCCGGCCGGGCTCGCGCAGACGCCCGCGGGCGGAGGGCGGGCTGGCGGCGGCGGCAGGCGGTGGGGCCCGAGGCGCGGGCAGGCGGACGTGCGTGCGCGCGCGCGCGCGTTTGTGCGTGTGTGCGGGGCCTGGGCGCCTGAGCCTGTGCATGTGTGTGTGTGTGTGTGTGTGTTTGTGTGTGCGTGTGTGTGTGTGTGTGTGCGCGCGTGTGCGCGCGGGCTGGCGAGGGCGCGTGTGCGCGTGTCTGCGCTCTGGCCCGCTCGGCGCGCTCGGCAATCGATTACAGGACAAGTGCTGCCCGGCGGCTCCGCGACGCGCGCACTCTCTCGCGCCCACCCGCGCGCCCGGCAGCGTCGGCCCTGGCCCTGCGGCCCCCTAGACGGCGGACCCCGCCCCCCAAAGGGGGACCAGGTAAACTGCTTCCGAGAGTGCCTTGGCGACCCCAACCCGCTCCCCCAAGTCAGGATAAATCTCACGTTTTCTGCCAGCTGGGAAGGAAGGATTGGAGCGGTAAGGGGAGGTTCATTTCGGCCGCTTTAAGTTTTCTTTCAAACTGGGATTTGTGAGGAGGCCGGGCGAAGGGAGCGGGACGACGATCCAGGCGCCCGACGCAAAGCTCAGGCATCCGCGTCCTGGCCGGAGCCGGGGTGTGCGCGTGGACCCACCCACTCAGGCTTCGCAATAAACTATGCGGTACAATTTCAGAAAACGGCACAGGGGAGACCGGGACACGGATCAGGATGAATTGAGGGAATGAATTGAGAAGGAAATTCAGGTCTGAGATGAAGCTCAACTATTTGGAAAATGCTTTACAGTGCAAGTTTAAAATTAGAGTGTTGACTTGTTTTTACTCCCCAGGGCTTGTGCCGCCAAAGTCAAAGGAACGGGTGAGGGTCCAAATAGTTGGTAAGAGGGAAGTGTTGCCGTCAATATCATCAGGTACAGCCCAGCTTTTTTATTTGGGAAGGTCGTCTGTGGATCGTCCTGAAAAAAAAAAAAACAAATGTCTATTTCTTCTACAAATAGTAGCATTTAGCATCTAACTTGACCACATTTGCAAAAAGAGGGAATAGAGGCTTCTATAATTAAAGGGAAAAGGAAAATGAAAGGAGCTGAAAATACTGAACTGTGTAGTCTGGGTGGCTTAAGTTTGAAAACACATGAAATTATCAGGACTGCCAAACAGCATTTCTGAGAAACCATATCACAGATTGTGAAGAAAATCAATGCTGAAAGAGTTAGGAGGAGGCATCGTACTCCTACTCCTTTCAAGAATCCCAAAAATAGTTGCTGAGTTTTAGGGTTTTTTTCCCCCTGCTGTGGAAAGAGAAATGCTACACTGAAAATAAAACCATCAACTATATCTTAAACACTAGTCTGTAATCTGTAAAATTTTGGACCATGTCTTTTCCTTAGATTTCAGGGTGGAGAAGGAATTCATTCACATTAATAAATACTGAATAATGGATACCATTGGACTTGTATAATAACTATATTATAGTTGTATAATGAATTACTTCTTAAGAGTTTATTTCATGCATTGTATTTTTTAAACAATTGTACAAATGGGCTCGTTTTTGAATTATGAAAAATGGAAGTTGATGCCATAGTGCAAACAAGATTAATCAATTTTCATTGGAGAATAAATCATTTGGACTTAGATTAGCAACAACTTTTTGACAATTTTAAGAAAAATTGCAGTTACTGTGAGTTATATGGTTTTTTTTTTTTTTCTCCCCTGTTGAGTTATACATTGGTTGGGCAGATTTTTGTGTTTTTTTTAAGCCTATTATCTAAATAAAATTAATTTTCGTGAAGTCTTGGAAATATTTGGAAAAGACTTTTCCAAAAATATTTGGAAAAGACTAAAATTAGAACTCCACAAGTCATTCTAATCAGCCCAGTAGATAGCAAGGATTTTAATCCTAAATTATTGGAATGTTCATTGTGTATAAATTTCCAATATATAAAGTCCTTCCTAAAAATTAAGCCTATGTTTAAGTATCTGCAAAGTTATGGAGGTCGTTGGAAAAGATGAATTAAAACATTCAAAATTAAGATGAAATATCTGGCTATTTTAAGTAGTCTAATTACTAGTAGAAGAGGACCCATTGTGAGGTCTTAAGGAACCACCCTCAAATTTCACAAAGCTACAGGAGTTGGAATAGTCCTTACCCCTAGCTTGTTGGAGCTTAATTTAGCTCGCTTGAAAGCCTATCCTTTTCATGAGTTACAGTCATTGGCTCCAGAATCACCAGAGGCACACTCTCTCCCTCTAGTGGCTAAGCATTCAGACACTTTACATTTGGTGGCCAAGAATGGGGGATTTAGGCAGGGGGCAGTGGATCCCAAATTTAGAATGGCAAAGACCGCATAACCACTTCTGAGAATTAGACCATTTGGGGAAGTTTTTCCTGTTTTTAACATCTTGTGTTTCTTTGTCATTTGCAGATCATGGTATGTCCAACTCATCCCAAAGACGTCAAGGTTATGTTTACATACTAAAACCAGGGGTTCTATTTCATCCTCTGCAGTCAAATAATCCTGGCTCTGAGACTCACAGTTGTACTTGTAGAAAGGAACCTTTGTATAAGCGCTAGTAATTCACTGTGTTCACAGTTTTTCTTTACAGTATTTTTATAGTGGTTAGAGAATGTATTTATTTCCATCCTTTGCTGTAACTACACTACACACATTAAAAGTACATATGTGGTTACACTGTGCGTAAAAATGTATCACTAGGGAAGTGCAGTACCATATAAATGTTCAATTTGGGGGGTTAGTGAGGAGATGGGAAGAAAGCGTATGCACACCCACCATTTTTCAAATAGCTGCTTCTTTCTCTTCCTTTCTGTCCCATCCTGCCAGTAACTGTGCCTACCCAGTGCCAACCCTTATCTTAGCTCTTTGCACATCTCTTTCATTATACAATTTGTCAATTTTTTTTATTTGTTGAGGTCTAAAAGAAAATCTGTCTCCCCCACTAGAATGTCATTTTTTTAAGAGCAGAGATTGTCCGTCCTGCTAACAGTTGTTTTCTCAGAACAAGCATGGTGTTTAGTACATCAGGTCTCAATAAACTTTTATTAAATGGATGCATGTGGAGCTAATCACATACTTACCCAACTTCATGTGTCAAACTGTTTTTAAGGGACAAAAAGTGTAAGATAACAAAGATATATTCTAATTCCATAAAGATTTTGGTCAATTCTTATGGCTCATAAGTAATGTTAGAAACGTCATTACAGGTCAATTCTCTGGCTTAATGTCCATGTGAAGAATGTGAATACCTTCATAGATAATATAGCTTTTAAAAATATAAAGAGGAAGAGTGATTAAAATTGCACATCAAATATAATTTTGAGTAAAATGTGTTTATGTTACCACTCTGTTTTCATAAATTATTTCATGCTAATGCCTGATACTTCATAAACTAAGTTGACAAAGAATTCAACAATTCTGTAATCACTAAACATAATTAGCAAAAGAACCTTTTTAAAAGGCAGTGTAGCTTAAAAGGTACATTATGAATATTTTGTTTTCTTTGGCTTATTTTATCTGTTTTAGATTTAAAAGCCCTAGTACCCTTTAAAGAAATTTTAATAAAAGTGAATTTAACAAAAATTTGTTCAAGGAATTCATTCCATGTTTTTAACTTTTGATTTTGTTTTTACCAGAGGGCAAGAGGGGACAATTCTAAACATTGCAATACTTTCCTAATATTAAAGGAGAAATTTTTAGAAATTAGTTATATATTAATTATTTTTATTTAGAAGGCTTCATTGTACAGATATAGAACATAATCACCCAAAGTAGGTTCCCTAAAGTAACTTGAATCTCTGAAAAAGTTAAAATTAACAAGCACACAGGCACAGTGTTTTAAAACTGAATGCTTGTTGTTTTATTTTTGTCAGGTATTGTTGTTCTCTTTGAAGTGGTGTTCTCTTTTAAGCGGGATATGGAACAATGGTCTCATATTCTCCTGTCGACCTAGATTGGCACTATGAAGAAGCAAGACAGAAATAGAACTATAATTTCAAAGAAAACATTTGAAGATACCAAATTCAGTTCATAAGTAAGACATATTTAATACCTCCCTGAGTACATTGATAATCTGGGGTATGTCTATGTGGCACGTAAGTCCCACATGGTTAGGGTCTTCTCATTTCATCCACCCTGAACAGTAGTTTCTTTTAACGATTCTTAAGAGTGTCACTTTGCAATTAGAGATAAGGCTCTTGTGCAAATACCCTTGTCCCTAGAAAAGGTAACATTGTGACTTAAATTCACACTTTGGTAGAATAATATCAGATTTCTTCTAGAGAATACGTTTTGATATAGAGCAGAAGATAAGCTATCTCTATCCCAAATGATAATTATAAATTATGGGAGTTATACTTAGACTAAAGGAGTGAGGACTGGATAAGTTTCTGAATTAAAATGAAAGTACACATTTTTAAAGATGCCATCAGAATATATCAGAGTTGCTTGAAAATGCAGATGTGTTCAGCATTTGTGGAAATGAATTCTATTAATGCAGAAAGGAAGGAACATTGAGCTGGGTCAAGTGTAGATAGCTGATGCTCAATAAACAACTCTAAAAGGCATAAGGAGAACATTCTTCTAAAACACCCTAAAATTTATGAACACAAAAAATATAATGAGGTTACTGAACTCTCCAATAAAGTATTTGCATAGAAGAAAAAAACTATTCAACTTTCTGAAGACACAACTTACAAATAGAAAGGATAATAATAAGGAGAACACATTGTCTACTGAACATTAGATGTAAGATAAACATCCTCTGGCGATAAGAAGGAAAAAGAAAAATGATCATTTGACTTTGGAATTGGTAAGTACAATTAGGGCATATTGGTCTAAAGATCTATAATACCAACAGATTCTGCTAGAGATGTCCATAATCTAAAGCAGATGGCAGATTACATCTCAAAGGAAAGACTTGGTAGTTAAACCAGTGCCAATAGGAGTGTGATCCTGTTTTGTTTTATTTTGTTTTTTAATCCTGTGAAAAGCTCATGGAATACATGTCCAGTTTTTGTGAGAAGCCTCAACTCTTTGTAAAACCAAAATTCTTTCACAGTACGCCAAGTCTAATCACATGTTTAAACAATCTTATATAAACTGAAGAAAATAAAAGAATACATTACCAACAGAAAGTAAAGGAAAGAATCCTGGGATTCAACCTTCCCCCTTTTTATGGCCAGATGGTGACAACTTAGGGAATTAAAAGCCACACAGGGATAGAAATGGGGAGCCGTTTCCTGCCTGATAACTCTGAAAGACAGCTGTGGTTTGGAAGAGGGAAATTAATCAAAGAAAGGTCATTTACAGGTAGTAAAGTCAAATGTCACCTCCCCCAATTCTCATGACTTGTGGTTTAGAGAAAGGTTAGCTTAATATAGAGGTTAGTGTGGCATTCGGAACTGTCTCAAGACATGATATATGAAGATGAGAATAACACTATCAGTATCCCTCCCCCAACAGCTATGTTCAGGCTTCCAAAAGGTATTTAAAACTTGACATCATGGTGAGGTACTAGATACCTGGGAAAGTCCCACTTAATAGACTAAGGATATTATCAACGGTTTTATAAACTATTCCAGAAACTGCCTCATTGGAAGACTATGTTTTTGAAATAGATCATTTTTGAGAAATCCTTATGCAGAATCTATAGCACTGTAGATTGATGATATAACTGACTTCACTGTAGTAGTATCAGTGGGACTAGCTGTATACCATCATTACCATTATAGGTACTAGCTGTATACCATCGTTACCATTTACATCATGCCAGTCATCATGATAGCATGTTACATGCATTCTCATTTAAGCCGCCCCAGTCATCTCTAAGAGATAATATTTATGTGATGCCAGTCATCATGATAGCCTGTTATATGCATTCTCAATTACCCCCCAGTCATCTCTAAGAGATAATATTAACCCCAATTTTCACATGAAAAAAATTTGAAGTATGGATACATTATTATCTTTTCAGAATAGCATAATGCCAGGACTCAAAGAAATGTCTTAAATTCTAAAAATCCCATTGTAATAACCACCATGATGTATTCATCAATCATACAGAACTGTTGCTGCAGTTAACTCCAGACCTTTGGGTAACTACTGTCCAGTATTGAGCCACTTGGAAGAAAAGCCAAATGTCCACGATGTTCTTAGTAGTTTATTCCAATGTGGTATCAACATAGAACGCTACCAAATCCAGTGCCTATCTGTGTGAAACATGACCTATTTGACACTTAACACTTTAACATCAGGTATCCATCGGTACCTTCTTCCTTGAGCTCTTCTGAACAAGTGAATGACATGAGAGAACCACTGAGAGTGAATTAAAAGATAACCACCCCATAAAGAACTGAGCTAATCAATTAATGGTGATGAAGAGATATAGAAAAGATCTTCACTTTAAGTTCTGGATCACCAAGCATACTTGCACCTCTGTTTCAAAAGGGATTGCTTCTGGTTTCATTGCTCCCCAAAGCATAAGCATCACACTCCTTCCTTTTGTAGACTTACTTTACCTATGTGTGCAAAGAATAAATGATTCAATTTGTGTAGTGAATATTGTGATTTTAAATGGTTATGGTATTCTTAAATGACATTTTGAATTCAAGAAACAGAATTTTATCTAGTGGAAAGCAACTCTCAGTTTATAGTAAAGGTCAATTTGAACATTTTGCTAGGATCCATTAAACAAAGTCTGTGAGATTAGGATTTTTCTCTGTTTTACTTTACAAATCGAATACCAGAATAGAGACATAAAACTATACTGTTTTAATTCGGTTTTTCTATCCCAATTTATATTACATATTTGTTCACTCATAGCAGGGGTTTTTTTTCTAAAAAGCAAAAAAGAAATAATACTTTTACTTGATAACAGATACTATTTATGAAGTAAACTGATTGGTGGCTTTAAGGGAAATTTGTTTCAGGACATTTTGAATAACCTGTCCTAAGTCAGAAAAGCTTCCCAAAACATCTTGAAATAGCCAAAATGTGAAATGAACAAGGGGTCTGGCATGTTCATAATATATTCTTTTTTAAAATTTTTTATTTATTTGAGAGAGAAAGAACTGAGCAGGTGGGGGGAATCACGAGGGTGGGGAGGGGCAGAGGGACAAGCAGACTCCCTGCTGGGTGCAGAGCCAGGTGGGGCTCCATCCCATAGCCCTGAGATCATGACCTGAGCCAAAGGCTTAACTGACTGAGCTACCCAAACACACCTTTCATAATATATTCTTAAAAATAATTGGACATCTCCTGATACTTATGTTTGAGAATAAGTACTTAACAGAAAACTCATTAAAGAGTCAAACCAGAATCCTTTTTCTTCATAATCTAATATATTGGAGAGAAGGGTACCCTTCTCTCAAGTCTTTGGGAATATTGCTTTCAGAGTTCATTCCTGATGTGAAGGTGGACACTGCAGGCTATAAGGCCTGATATCATTAGACAGTCTTTTATACACAGAATGCTTTGGTTGATTTCAAATCCAATGTTCACCACTTAGTGATATTTTCACTTTCTATGTAGTTTTCCTATGTGGAGAGAGTATACTTAACAGCTATTTTCCTTTATATATAAATGATGTTTCTAGGCTTCATACAGCCATGCTGTATAAGTTTAAACATTTTTAGTTGTCCTTGGTGCACCTATAAACTTGAATTTCTATAACCTCACCAGGCCAGACCCTGGATAGTGAACTCACTAAGTTTATTCCATTTTGTACTTGACCCTTGTCATCTGGCCAGACTTCTCTTCTGATCCTCAAGAATATCATGGTTCCATGATATGGTCTCCTTTTGCCTGTTTTAGAACTCAATGAATCCTTCAGCCTCAGTCTACTTAAGGAGATTCATGAGAAACAACAGAATTTTTGAGGTAAGCTACCTAAATGGAACTACTCAGAGATCTGAGAGGAAAACTGGTAGATCTAAGAAGAAAGGAAGAGACCAACAAAAACAAATGCTGCCTCTAGGAATGACAGCAGAAAACAGATTGGAGTCATTGAGGAGAGTGTGAGGAAAAGGCTATGAGTATAGAACAATAATCTCGATGTGTTTGGCTACAAAAGGAAAGACAGTGGAGGAGGATGTGGGGTCGAGGTGGGTTTTGTTTTTTAAGACTTCAACATGCTGATCAGGTGTCAATAGCAATTTAGAGATTGGAGATAGAAGAAAATTGGTGAAGGGAGGTCCCTGAAGGGACAGAAAAAAAAAAAATAGAGCGCAAATAAAAGAATTATACCTCTTGTACAGAAGAGAAGCAAGAAAGGATGAGTACTTGCATAGTGTGTTAGTTGATGTGATAGGAAGTTGGGGAGTGTTTGAAGAAGGTGTCAGTGTTATTTACTGAGATTGAAGGGGGAAATGGCTGTATTAAAATTTTAACAAAAGTGAGTTAGCTTGAAATACTTGCTATGGGATGTCTGGGTGGCTCAGTTGGTTAAGCAACTGCCTTCGGCTCAGGTCATGATCCCGGAGACCCGGGATTGAGTCCCACATTGGGCTCCCTGCTCGGTGGGAAGCCTGCTTCTCCCTCTCTCACTCCCCCTGCTTGTGTTCCCTCACTGGCTGTGTTTCTCTCTGTCAAATAAATAAAATCTTTAAAAAAAAAAATACTTGCTATGAAGAATATGAGGGGGAGTAACTTAAAAAACGTATATGGAAAGCTTGATAGGCAGAATAGAGGAAACATTTGAGGCGGGTGACCACAAATAAACCATCTATATGCTTGATGCAATAACAAAGACCGGGTGTAATAATCTTGAAAGTATGAACCAAAGTATGACCTGGTGTAGAAATTTAAACAGATAGAGAGCTATAAGATCCTGGATCAAAAAGTTGAGTTTAATTAAAAGAAATAGAGTAATGGTCTATTGAGTAAGCTTTATAGAGAAGGATACCAACTGATAGGATGCTGACCGATATGAAAAGTAGAAGGACATAGAGACCTTGAGTCCCAGTGAGGCTGAAGAACTTGTCTAAAAGGGAATGCTGAGTGAGAGAGATGAAAATATATGGGACTTTGAACAGAAATTTGATATTTCTGTTGAATAAAAAATGCCAGGATTGAGAAGTCATGACTTCTAGGAGTTGAACTATCAGAAAAGTCATAGGATAATCAGGAAATTACCTTGGATCTCGGAGGTAGAGGAAGATATTGAACTAGGTGTTGAAGTCTTTGAAGAGCTAGTCTCTGAAAGGTTGATAAATAACAGCAAAGAGGAAGAGTAGTGAGGAGGTAGCAGTGAAAAAGGAACATCAGGGTAACTGCAGTTTTACACAGAAGTATAAATATTCTGAAAAAATGGTTTGTTTTGTATAGGGGATGTTGATCCTATTTTCTAACCCTGAGCTTGGTGGATTATGGGAAAATAAGTGGCCTTCTCTTGAGTGGACTATGATAGGGTGACCTTAACATCTATCGTGTCAGTAACAGTCCTAATTTATACCTGTGGTCCTGACCTAACTACTAGTAGTGCTCTCTTTTACTCTTAAAAGTGTTCTGGTTTCTATGTTAAACTACATGTTCACCCTCTCTTAATATGGAGTCGAGGCTTCAATGAAGATTTAATTTAGGAAACAAATATTATTTAAATCAGTGAGAGGGTGTAGGATGGAATTTCTTGCTTGTTTTGCTAAAGAAAGGAGTTCCAGGGACCATGGTAAGAAAGGTTTGGGAGGGGAAAGAGCAGTGTTCTACTGAATCAGAGGAGACTGCAAATAATGGTTGACTTAAAAGTGTGGAATAGATGACTTGGCCTCACCTGGAGCTCCCATCTTCCATTTCAATTTCCTTATCAACCTTCTGATTCCTTTGATCTGGAATCAGATTGACAGCCATGCCTTCAGAGGTTAAATATGCCTAACATTATTTATATGTTTACACTGTGGCCAGAAATTGTAGCACTGTATTCCAGGGTAAAAGATTTATGAGGCTTAAATTGCTACCGATCATGGCCATACAATGGCTCCTAATTGGGATGATATCCTCCTAACACTTGCTTCCCCTTTGCTCTTATATTTTCAGTTCTCTTTCTTTGGAGTTTTGGCACATTTGGCTTTCTCTGTCAACTCAACTTCATTACTTACTTAAAAATCAGGGTAAGAAAACAAGACAGTGTCTGACCTCTGGATCTTATGAAGACTGGTGCACTCATCGAAGTCATTAGATTTTGCCAAGCATTGTATCCTGAGAGCTGATGATGAAAGGAGCAGAGTACTTAAGTCAGATAATAATGCCAAAAATCAAATAGTAATGGCCAGTCTTGCTGAAAAGAAAATATTCTTGTATCTCTACTTATGGCCATAAACTAAAATCTCTCTTTCAAAGACTAATATAACATGTAGCCATATTGGAATTCAAGACTTTTTTGTAAAAGGAATGGTCCTACTTCCACTCGACATAGAAATCCACATTACAATATCTTCATGGAAGACCTGTGATTCAATGAAGTCATTCGTGTTTAAGTCTGCAAATAATATACTGCAATACAACTGAGGTATAAAGTTTATTGATATGGCTTATGGAAATATAGATAAAGCCATTTCCCTGAGTTATGGACATCCTTCATTCACCATGACAAATAAATATATAAGTTAAAATGAGTGCTTTTTATTCACTTTCTAAAATATTCATTCCAATTTACAAATAGACTATTCATAGGAATCCTTAAATATTAAACTTGCAATATCAGTTTAAAATATGAACTATTTATTCAAAAATCTATATAGTTTTTGAGAAATACCTCATGATAAGAATTCAGCCTTCCTGGTGGTGGGTACTGGGGACACCTAAAGCGTGGAGCACTGGGTGTGGGGAATGGGGAATGAATCTTGGAACACTGGGAAAAAAAAAATTTAAGTAACAATAAAAAAAAAAAAAGAATTCAGCCTTCTTAAAACCATGGTTTACAAACTTGTTTTCTGTACCTAAACCATCTGTAGGTTTAATATATTCCTATTTAGTTGCATCAGTCTAATATAGTCCTACTTAGTTACATCATTCCTTGCTTGAAAAAATTCCAAGCAGCACCTACTCTCCTACTCCTAACTTCCAAGCCCATCCTAGAGAAATATCAGCTTATTGGAAGTATTGTAACAGTTTGAAAAATATTCTTCTAGAACAGTGTTTATCAAATGTCAGGTTGTAATCCAGTAGAGGGCTATATATTTAGTATGTCACAACCAGCATTTTTAAAAAAATGAAACAGAACGAAATAGAGTACATCATATACAACATGGCTACATAAAAAGGTAAACTTTGATTTTACAGATACACAGATCTATCTACTGGATCACCACATAAAATGTATTTTTTTACCCACTATGGATTCCCGGGGCAAAAAAAGGTTGAAGGCCACTGTTCAAGAAAGCAGATGAAAAAATTGAGGTCTATCACTTTATCAAAATATTATATAGCAGTTAAATACCACTACATATATCAACATGGATAAAATCCAAAATTTTATCTTGGGTGAAACAAGTCAATAATAAAAGAATTTTCTTACACTACACATTGAAAATTGTATTATGTATTGTTTACATATATATACATATATATACACACATATATATGTAGTAAGATTATAATAAAATGGAAAAGCAAGATACCACTTTCAGAATAGCAATATCCTCTGGGTTGAGAGGGAGAAAGATGTACCTGCAATGTTTGATTTCTTAATAAAATTCCAGAAGTCATGAGACCTTTGCACTGTTTTCCTCTAATTGATTCACTCATTTCTCTGATATTTATTTCTTCGCATATGAAATGAAAGAATATAAGAGAGTGATCAAAATGTCCAGCTAGAAGGAGAGGTGGAATTGTATAATGAAGATGTGTTTTAATCATGCAATATTCAATCCATAGAATTTAAATGACTTCTCAATGTTACCAGCTAATTAGTGGTAGAACTCAGGCTAAATAGAGGCAAGTCATCTAAAATCAGACCCTTTCATTTTCTACCATGTAACTGCCCTTGATGAAAGATGAAAGGATATGGCATCATTTTATCTAGGATGACAAAGTCAAGAGATCACCGTTATCCTCACCTTCATTATGTAAAATGGGCCTAGTGACCAATGGTTCTTCTAACGCCACTAAGGGAAAGAGTGAATGCTTTGAAAAGGCCAAATTCAATTAAAATGTATCTGTTTATTGTTAAATATTAAAAGAAGTTATGATCACTGGTTTCAGGTGATCTTTCAGTTTAGCCATAGCTTATTTTAAATGATTGATGATCTAATCTCCTGTTATTTGATTTATAAATTGGAGAATATGAAGGAATTCTGTTCAGGACTGATTTGTAGCTATTGTTAGAAATTGATTAGTTTATGGGTGCCTGGGTGGCTCAGTGGGTTAAAGACTCTGCCTTCAGCACAGGTCATGATCTCAGGGTCCTAGGCTCAAGGCCCAACTAGGGCCCTCTGCTCGGCAGGGAGCCTGTTTCCTCCTCTCTCTCTGACTGCCTGTCTGCCTACTTGTGATCTCTCTCTGTCAAATAAATAAATAAAATCTTTAAAAAAAAAGAAATTGATTAGTGTTTGATTCCCCCCCCATACTTCCTAAAAGAATGTGAACTCATTGTAAATTCAAAGAACAATAAGATGAAAGACTACATATAACATGAAAGAAACTATGAAACAAAGGGGAAAGAAAAATATCAAGAAATTCTGGTGATGAAAAAGCCACAATTGAACACAAAGCTTACTTCTGAACTCATAGCAACCAAGCAAAAGAGGAAACACACTAATTGCCCTAATTATCTAGGACAGCTGTGAACTCATCATCCCAAACACAAAATTTCCCATCTCAGTGCTCCAAGAGGAATTTGACCCAGCTGATACTGACAAAAGTGTCATTGGTGATACAGGAATCAAAACTCTTCAATCTAGAAAGCCTAAGATCAAATCCCAGCTTTACCACTCACTGCGTTAATTAATAGTTGGACAAATTTCTTGCTCTGTTTCCTCATCTATTAAAAGTGGTTAGTAATAATAGAATTTACCTCATACATTTTTTAAATAGGATTAAGCAAGTCAATATTTGTAACTGATCAAAGCTGAAAATAGCCGTACACCCTGGTAAGTGTTAATTGTATTTCTTTAATAAATTAAGCAAACCAAAAATCTGAATAGCAGTTTTTCAAAGGACATTCTTAAATTAGTGTGTTTGCAGTTAGTAGGTGATTATTGTAGTGACATACAAACTGACCATTGTTCTGTCCCTTGTTTTTCTATTGAGTTCCTTCCCAAGTTTTAAAATCGTTTTTCCATTTTTTCAAAAAAAGAAAAATCATGGGCGCCTGGGTGGCTCAATGGGTTAAGCCTCTGCCTTTGGCTCAGGTCATGATCTCAGGGTCCTAGGATTGAGGCTGCATCGAGCTCTCTGCTCAGCAAGGAGCCTGTTTCCTCCTCTCTCTCTCCGCCTGCTTCCCTCTCAGCCTGCTTGTGATCTCTCTCTGTCAAATAAATAAATAGAATCTTAAAAAAAAAAAAGAAAAAGAAAAAGAAAAATCAGAAAAAAAACCCATAATCTCTGCCACGTGGATCAGAATACACATTTCTCATGCTTGTTTTTCAGAATGTAATCCTTCTAATAAAATATGTTGGATTCAGGGTTTGTTTTTTTCAGCCAACTGTAAATTAGAGCATATGTGTCATTGCCTAAAGAAACTCATATAGCAACAAACAGCTAAACTAACCCACGCTCATGTCAGGGGTGCAAGGTTTATGACAATTTGCAAACTAAGATATCACCCCCAGAGACAAGAAACTATCCACTTTTTGTTTGTTCACCCTCCTTAGGAGTCTTTAAAATGGGAAATTTTGACATAAGCATTGTTTAATTAAATCAAAGATTTAAAAAACCTAATTATAGACAAAAACTATTATATATGAAAAAACAACATATTCTGTCATATCTTATTTATAAGCAGCTCTAGTTCTGTTGAATTATTAAACCACATTTTGTATTTGTGCCCCTGAACTACTTTGCTACCATATGTTATAAATACGTGCTTTTAGGTAAATATAGGTTAATTTAGCATCTACTATCTGCATTAATAATGTTTTCATTTAACTCACAATGAAATATATTTTTCATGCATGTGTATCTTATCTCCCTTACTGTATTAGAGCAATTTTAGAGAAAGACTGGGTGATTATATTTGTAATGGTCTTTTTTTTTAAGGAGTTTATTTATTTATTTATTTATTAGAGAGAGATTACAAGTAGGCAGAGAGGCAGGCAGAGGAGGAGGGGAAAATAGGCTCCCCTCTGAACAGAGAGCCCAATGCGGGGCTCAGTCCCAGGACCCTGAGATCATGACCTGAGCTGAAGGCTGAGGCCTAACCCTGAGCCACCCAGGTGCTCCCTTTTTTTTTTTTTTTAAAGATTTGTATTTATTTATTTGACAGAGAGAGAGAGACATGCAGCGAGAGAGGGAACACAAGCAGGGGGTGTGGAAGAGGGAGAAGTAGGCTTCCCTATGAGCAGAGAGCCTGATGCGGGGCTAGATCCCAGGACCCTGGCTGGGATCATGACCTGAGACAAAAGCAGACTCTTTTTTTTTTTTTAAAGGTTTTATTTATTTATTTGACAGAGAGAGAGAGATCACAAGTAGGCAGAGAGGCAGGCAGAGAGAGAGGTGGAAGCAGGCACC
>PITA01031107.1:0-15672 GCA_004023965.1 Spilogale gracilis
AAGCTTTTTATTTTGATGAAGTCCCAGAAGTTCATTTTCGCTTTTGTCTCCTTTGCCTTTGGAGACGTGTCTTGAAAGAAGTTGCTGTGGCCGATGTCAAAGAGGTTACTGCCAATGTTCTCTTCCAGGATTTTGATGGATTCCTGCCTCACGTTGAGGTCTTTCATCCATTTCGAGTTTGCCTTTGTGTGTGGTGTACTCTTCGCTGTTTTTGACAACTTCTATACCTATTTTGACCTTTAGAGTGTTAGTTTTTCCCTGTTTTCACACACACACACACACACACACACACACACACACACACACAAATGGATTGGTGTTTTGCTTTCCTCATTGCTTTTGAATGATTTCCCAGGAAAACAAAGGGGAAGTGCAGTCTTCAAACTTACAGTCATTTTATTATTTATGAATGTCTTCCAAATGTCAGGTTCTTTCTGTAAGGGTGGCTGTGGCAATATGAATAACAGGTATTTGCATTCTAGGGGAGTCTGATCTGGAAAGGGTTCTTGAACAGGATAGCATTTTGAATAATAAGCTTGAAATTTCTCTAGATGTAGTCTACCTCATGCATTGATTTTCATTAGTTTGAAAATCTCTAGATTTAGTTCAGTAACTGAGTCACTCCTTTTCTTTTTTTTTTCTTTTTAAAGATTTTATTTATTTATTTGACAGAGAGAAACACAGCCAGAGAAGGGAACACAAGCAGAGGGAGTGAGAGAGGGAGAAGCAGGCTCCCTGCCAAGCAGGGAGTCCGATGCGGGGCTCGATCCCAGGTCTCCGGGATCATGACCTGAGCCAAAGGCAGTCGCTTAACCAACTGAGCCACCCAGCTGCCCCTGAGTCACTCCTTTTCAATACCTCACATACCTTACGGTAATAATCGTTTTTGATTAAATATTTTTTAATTTATTTTAATTTATTTTTTATTTTTTTAATTTTTTCAATGTTCCAAAATTCATTGTTTATGCCCCACACCCAGTGCTCCATGCAATACATGCCCTCAATACCCACCACCAGGCTTGCCCATCCCCGCACCCACTCCACTCCAAGACCCTCAGTTTGTTTCTGAGTCCAGAGTGTCTTATGTTTCATCTCCCTTCCTGATTTACCCCACTTCCCATTTCCTTTCCTTCTCCTCTGTCCTCTATATTACTCCTTACGCTCCACAAGTAAGTGAAACCATATGATACTTGACTTTCTCTGCTTGGCTTATTTCACTTAGCATAATCTCTTCAATCTGGTCCATGTTGCTACAAAAGTTGGGTATTCATCCTTTCTGATGGAAACATAATATTCCATTGTATATATGGACCATATATTTTTTATCCATTCATCGGTTGATGGGCACCTTGGCTCTTTCCACAGTTTGGCGATTGTGGCCATTGCTGCGATGAACATTGGGGTACATGTGGCCCTACTTTTCACTACATCTGTATCTTTGGGGTAAATGCCCAGTAGTGCAATTTCAGGGTCATAGGGTGGCTCTACTTTTAATTTTTTAAGAAATCTCCACACTGTTTTCCAAAGTGCCTGCACCAACTTGCATTCCCACCAACAGTGTAAGAGGGTTCTTCTTTCTCCACATCCTCTCCAACACTTGTTGTTTCCTGTCTTGTTAATTTTGGCCATTCTGACTGGTGTAAGGTGGTATCTTAATGTGAATTTGATTTGAATTTCCCTGATGATAGCTAGTGATGATGAACATTTTTTATGTGTCTGTTAGCCATTTGTATGTCTTCTATGGAGAAGTGCCTCTTTATATCTCCTGCCCATTTTTTGATGTGATCATCTTCTTTTTGGTTATTGAGTTTGAGGAGTTCTTTCTAGATCTTGGATACCAGCCCTTTTTCTGTAGTGTCATTTGCAAATACCCTCTCCCATTCCATGTGTTGCCTCTTTGTTTTGTAGACTGTTTGCTTTGCTGTGTAGAAGCTTTTTATTTTGATAAGTCCCAAAAGTTCATTTTCGCTTTTGTTTCCTTTGCCTTTGGAGACGTGTCTTGAAAGAAGTTGCTGTGGCCGATGTCAAAGAGGTTACTGCCTATGTTCTGCTCTAGGATTTTGATAGATTTCCTGCCTCACGTTGAGGTCTTTCATCCATTTTGAGTTTACCTTTGTGTGTGGTGTAAGAGAATGTTCTAGTTTCATTCTTCTATACGTAGCTGCACCTTATTGAAGAGATTGTCTTTTTTCCACTGTATATTTTTTCCTACTTTGTCAAAGACGATTTGCCCATAGATTTGTGGGTCCATATCTGGACTCTCTACTCTGTTCCATTGGTCTATGTGTCTGTTTTTGTGCCAGTACCATGCTGTCTTGGTGATCACAGCTTTATAATAAAGCTTGAAATCAGGTAACGTGATACCTCCAGCTTTGTTTTTCTTTTTCAACAATTTCTTAGCAATTTGGGGTCTTTTTTGGTTCCATATAAATTTTAGGATTGTCTGTTCCAACGCTTTGAAAAATGTTGGTGGAATTTTGATCGGAATGGCATTGAAAGTGTAGATTGCTCTGAGCAGTATAGACATTTTAACAATGTTTGTTCTTCCAGTCCATGAGTATGGAATGCTCTTCCACCTTTTTGTGTCTTCTTCAGTTTCTTTTATGAGTGTTCTGTGTTCCTCAAGTACAGATCCTTAACTTCTTCGATAGGTTTATTCCTAGGTATCTTATGGTTTTTCGTGCTATAGTAAATGGAACTGATTCTCTGATTTCCCTTTTTATACTTTCATTGTTAGTGTATAAGAACACAACTGATTTCTGTACATTGATTTTGTATTCTGCCACATTACTGAATTGTTGTATGAGTTCTAGTAGTTTTGGGGTGGAGTCTTTTGAGTTTTCCATATACAGTATCGTGTCATCTGTGAAGAGAGAGAGTTTGACTTCTTCTTTGCCAATTTGAATACCTTTTATTTCTTTTTGTTGTCTGTTTGCTGTTGCTAGGACTTCTAACACTATGTTGAACAATAGTGGTGAGAGTGGACATCCTCGTCTTGTTCGTCATCTCAGTGGGAAGGCTGTCAGTTTTTCCCCTTTGAGAATGATATTCGCTGTCAGTTTTTCATAGATAGATTTTTATGGGTTGAGGGATGTTCCCTCTGTCCCTATACTTTGAAGAGTTTTAATCAGGAACGGATGTTATATTTTGTCAAATGCCTTTTCTGCATCAATTGAGAGTACCATGTGGTTCTTCACTCTTCTTTTATTAATTTGTTCTATCATGTTGATTAATTTGTGAATGTTGACCCACCCTTGCATCCCAGGGATAAATCCCACCTGGTCGTGGTGGATAATCTTTTTAATGTACTATTGGATCCTATTAGCTAGGATCTTGTTAAGAATCTTGACATCCATATTCATCAGGTATATGGGTCTGAAGTTCTCTTTTTTGACAGGGTCTTTGTCTGGTTTGGGGATTAAAGTAATGCTAGCTTCATAGAAAGAGTCTGGAGGTTTCCTTCTGTTTCTATTTTTTGAAACAGCTTCGGGAGACTAGGTATTATTTCTTCTTTGAATGTTTGGTAGAATTCCCCAGGGAATCCATCAGGTTCTGGGCTCTTTTTTTTTTTTTTTGGGGCGGGGGGTAGGTTTTTGTCACTGCTTCAATCTCATTACTAGATATTGGTCTAGTCAGATTGTCAATTTCTTCCTGTTTTAGCCTTGGAAGTTTATAGGTTTCCAGGAATGTATCTGTTCTTCTAGGTTGTTAAACTTATTGGCATATAACTGCTGATAGTAATTTCTGATGTTTGTTTCTGTTTCCTTGGTGTTAGTCATGATCTCCCTCCTTTCATTCATAATTTTATTAATTTTGGTCTTCTCCCTTTTCTTTTGAATTAGTTTGGCCAATGGTTTATCGATCTTATTTATTCTTCCAAAGAACCAGCTTCTCAATTTGTTGATGTGTTCTACTGTATCTCTAGTTTCTAATTTGTTGACTGCTGCTCTAATCTTAATTATTTCTCGTCTTGTGTGTGGGGTTGGCTTGATTTGTTGTTGATTTTCCAGTTCTTTAAGATGTAACAAGAGTTGGCGTATTTGGGATTTTTCAGGTTTTTTGAGTGAGGCTTGGATAGCTATGCATTTCCCCCTTAGAACTGCTTTTGCTGTATCCCAGAGGTTTTGGATGGATGTATCTTCATCCTCATTGATTTCCATGAAGTGCTTAAGTTTTTCTTTGATTTCCTGGTTGATCCAAAGATTCTTGAGCAGGATAGTCTTTAGTTTCCAAGTGTTTGTATTCCTTTTGAACTTTTTCTTATGGTTGAGTTCCAGTTTCAAGGCATGGAGATCAGAGAATATGCAGGGAATAATCTCCATCTTTTGTTATTGGTTGAGCCCTGAATTTGTGACCTTGTATGTGGTTTATTCTGGAGAAAGTTCCATGTGTGCTTGAGAAGAATGAGTATTCTGCTGTTTTAGGGTGGAATGTTCTGAATAAATCTATGAGAACTATCTGGTTCAATGTGTCATTCAAAGCTCTTATTTCTTTGTTGATTTTCTGTTTAGATGATTCATCCATTGCTGAGAGTGGCGTGTTACAATCTTCTACAACGAATGTATTTGTATCAATATGACTATTTTGCTTACTCTAAATAAAATCTTTTTTAAAAAAGCTTAAATACAATGAAGGGATAGAATATGACTGTAAAAATGAAAAGTAAAAAACATTTTTTAAAGGAATTGATAAGTTGGTTGAAAAAGAAAAGAAGAAAAATTCAAAAGAAGTAAAGAAATAAAGAAAAAATTAAAAATTAAAGTTGAAAGTCTAAGAATCATGGGGGAAAAGCCATGAATTCTATGTGCTGTATTGCTGTAGCACTAGTGTTTTGCAGTTCTCATTGATCAGTGAACTTGGACTTGGATGGATGTTCTTGTTGATCTTCTCGGGGAGGGGCCTGTTGCAGTGATTCTCAGTTGGCTTTGCCTGAGGTGGAACTGCCCCGCCCTCGCCAGGGGCCAGGCTAAGTGATCTGTGCAAGTTCACTCTCTGGAGCTTTCATTCCCTGAATGCTTTCCCTACTTGGAAGCCAGGAGTGAAGATGGCGGCTTCCCAGTGTCTGACCCCGAGGAGCCGAGAGCTCAGGCCCCACTCCTCAGTGAGCCCCAGAGAAAAGCTGTCAACCAGGCCTGTCTTTCTGGTTTCTGGCTGGGGCTGCACTCTGTGTCGCCCAGCCTGTGACCGCCAGAGCGTTTTTGTCTCTGGCACTTGGCTCTGTTTGGAGTCTCCAAACCCAGCAGATTCCTGTGGTGGGCGCCTGCGTGGGGACCCCCACCACTCCTGCTGCTGTAGGAAGGTGAGTCTCCCCAGATCTGCCGCTGGTGGGGTCCCTACTCGATGAGTCCTGGCCTCACTTCGCCGTGGGTCACAGTTTATGGCAACCCTAAGCTGAGAGCCCCCTCCTTGCCTCCATCTTTGTAGCCGGCTTCCCCACTCTGATACCTGGGAGCTCTGGCCGCACACAGGCACCCCCGGTCTTTCTGTGACTCCAAGCGTCCTGAGACCACACTGTCCCAGCGAGGGTTCCAGCCCACACTCAGCCACCAGAGTGAGGTCCCTTACTGGAGCCGACTTCTAGAAGTTCTGATTTTGTGCTCTGCTGCTCTACCACTTGCTGGGAGTCAGCCCCTCCCCCCGCAGTCCTCCCACATAGCGCCTCAGATTCACTTCACCGCGTGTCCTACCTTGTGGAAGGTGGTCGCTTTTCTATTCATAGAATTGCTGCTATTCTTTTCTTCAATCTCCTGTTGAGTTCATAGGGGTTCCAAATGGTTTGATAGCTATCTAGCTGAATTCCTGGGACCCGACAAAATTTAGGTCTCCTGCTCCTCCACCATCTTTGACCACCAAGCTAATTTAAATATTCTGTAGAAAGCCTTTCACATGAGCCCCAGCGAACAGTTTGTGTTCAGTAAATGTTATCCTTCTATGCAACGTTCTTTGTGCTTGTCATCCACTCACTTTTTACAGTAATCTGCTCTTAACCCTATTATCAGACCAGGACACTGAGGAGTAGATAACTTAAATTACTCATCAAGATGAGTGGCAAACCCAGCTGCCTAACCCCCCTGCTTTCCTCTACCCTCTGCTCTTACTCTCTTTTTAAAAAATCTTTATGTCATTTGAGGTCCCTGGCTGGCTCAGTTGGTTAAGCATCAAAGTCTTAATTTTAGCTCAGGTCATGATCTCAGGGTAGTGGGGTCAAGTTCCATGTTGGGCTCTGTGCTCAGCAGGGAGTCTGCTTGAGATCCTCTCCTCCCTCTTCTAAAATTAAAAAACATTTTTTTAAATCTTTACATTATGCTACTTACTTTGAGAATCATTGAGAAATTACCTATTGTTTCTCTTTAAAAATGAAACCATCTTTGCTCCTTTGTGGTTTTATTGGGTCCCCCCCCCCCCCCGTTTAGAACAACCTTATGGTAGAAAGCATCACTTTGTAAGAGCTGATTCACATTTATGTCAATGGAAACATTACTTGTTTCCTACGGCTGTGTTCCCACTCCTGCCCTTGGGACCTGCATTTTTTTTACAGTAACATGGCTTTATGAACTCCTGTCTAATCTCCTTTCCCTGGGCCACCCTTTCCTGGGTCCCCCTTGCTCCTCTTTCATAGACCATCCCCTTTCCCCCTTTATCCTTCCCTCTGACTCCTTTCAGCTCTCCGGTTCCTTGGAGAGGCTCTGTCATGTCTGTTATCACTGCATACAGCTCTGCCCCTCTTTCCTTTTTCCAGGCAAGCCCACCTCTTGACATCTTTCTCATGTTGGCTCTGACCCCTCAGTAGAATGCAAGACTGATGAGCTGTGATGCTCACCAAGTCCCTAATTCACATCCTTCAGAGAAGTAGAGAGCTGGAAGGGATTAGGTGTGCTGGAGATTTCCTGGGGGAAGTCTTGTGAAGGATAAAGGAGGAAGAACAAGCAGAGAGGGGCTTTGGACCATGACTCAAATCTGAAACCTGTGAAGGGAGAGAGGGAAGAAAAGACTTGGTAGGAAAAGTCTCCTTTTGTGGTGCCATTCTGAGGAATTTTTGGTCAGACCAGTAAGGAGTCCCCTGGTCCCATTTGCTTTTGAGAGGATCTTATACTGGGCAGGGATGGAGAGGAACTGGTTTCCCTGCAATTCCCCATCTCTGGCTGCAAGAAGCCTGGCAGATAAATGTCCCTAGGGGTCTCCGTGAGTGGCTATGGGCAGCCAGCCCATGGTGCTTCTTTCCTCAGGCTCTCTGGAAGGTCATCAGCCTGGATAGCTCCTTGGCTGTCATACTGCTTCTGTCCCTCTTCCAAAGTTGCTCTCATACAAGTAGATGGAGAGAAGAGTGAAAGAAGAGAATACAAGAAAACCATCTTGTCCTCTTTGTGCAGCTGAGATTAACTCATTTTCAAGTGGACAGTTGCACTTAAATCCAGAGACAGGGGCGCTTCTGGCAGTGTGTGTATTTGTGTGTGTTTGTGTGTGTTTGTGTCCAGGAGATAGGAAAAGAGATGCTCACTTCCTTTCAGGAAGACGTCTGCCCAGCACTCACTCCAGTGCGGAGAAGAAATGCAGAGCCCAAGGTGTATTCCCTGTGTGGTTCGAGAGGAGCAGCTTCAGGAACTCCTAGGGTGTTTGTCTCTTGCTTCTTGTTTTGTTTTCATTTTTTTACTTTCTCATTTAAATCCCAGGGTGTTAACACACAGTGTAGTATTAGTTTCAGGTGTACAATACAAGTGATTCAACACTTCCCTCCGTCAATGGTGCTCATCATAACAGGTGCCCTCCATCATCCGCATCCCCTGTTTCCCCCCACCCCCACCCGCCTCCCCTCTGGTGACCAGCAGTGTGTTCTCTGTTAGCTAAGAATCTGTTTCTTGGTTGCCTCTTTCTTTCTTTCTTCCCCCGCCCCTGTCCCCACTTTGCTTGTTTTCTATATTCAGTTACTTACCCTGAGTGTACTGGGAGTTGGGACAATAGGAATCTTGAGAGTCCTATCATATTGCTTATTGGAACATTGGACTCCATAGTATGGAAAAGATGAGCTTTTATTTCTTCATTTTTTAAAAAAAACATTTTATTTGTTTATTTTGAGAGAGAGAGAGAGTGCACAAGTTGAGGGGGGAGGGGCAGAGGCCGAGAGAGAAGCAGAGAGCCTGATGCAAGCTCCATCCCAGGACCTCAGGATCATGACCTGAGCCAAAGTCAGACACTTAACTGACTGAGCCCCACCCCAGGTGCCCCAAAGTGGACTTTTAAAATAGAAAGGATATGTGTGATTTTCAAAGATACCTTCTTTCTTTTTTCTATTTTTAAAGTATAAAATAATAAAAACTAAAGATATCTTAAAAAATAGAATTGCCTCAGGAAAGGTTTCTTCTGCAGTGGCAGGAATTGTTTCTCAGCTGCCACCAAAAATAGGTTTCAAACAAGATGGCCTCAAGGTTCCCTCCCGCCTTTCTGAGCTATATTTGACATAGAACGTTATATTGGTTTCAAGTGTACAACGTAATGATTCGATATTTGTATACACTGTGAAATTGTCACAGTGAGTCTTGTTTCCCCTGTCACCACATAAAGTTACATAATATGCAATTCTGTATTATCGACTGTAGTCACCATGCTGTACATGACATCCGCCATGACTTATTTATGACTTGAGGTTAGTATCTCTTGACCCCCTTCTTCTGTTTTGCTCATCCCCTCAAATCCCCCAACTGTCTGGCGAACACCAATCTGTTCTTGGCATCTGTGAGTTTTGCTTTGGTTTGTTTGTTTCTTTTTTTTTTTTTTTAAGATTTTATTTATTTGACAGAGAGAAACACAGCTAGAGAGGGAACACAAGCAGGGGGAGTGAGAGAGGGAGAAGCGGGCTTCCCGCGGAGCAGGGAGCCCGATGTGGGGCTTGATCCCGGGTCTCTGGGATCATGACCTGAGCCGAAGGCAGTTGCTTAACCAACTGAGCCACCCAGGCGCCACCGGTTTGTTTCTTTATTTAGATTCCACATATAAGAAAAATCATATGGTCTTTGTATTTCTCTGATTTATTTCACTTAATGTAATACTCTCTCACTCGCCCATGTTGTTACAAATGGGGAGATACCATTCTTTTAAATGGCTGATTAATATTCTATCATATATACATGTATTCCATATATAGTATTCCATCATACATATATATACACACACATATATGTATACACACACACACACACACATATATATACCACATCTTCCTTATCCGTCATCCATCAATGGATACTGGTTGTTCCTGTATTATTTTGGCTATTATGGGTAATGTTATTGGCTATTATGGGCAATGACTGTAAATGTGCGTCTTTCTTTTCCTTTTTTTAAGATTTTACTTATTTACATGAGAGAGAGAGAGAGAGCATGAGTAGGAGGGAGATGCAGAGGGAGAAGTAGGCTTCCCACTGAGCAGGGAGCCCGATGTGGGGCTCAATCCCGGGACCCCAGGATCATGACCTGAGGTGAAGGCAGACTCTTAACGACAGAGCCACCCAAGTACCCCTGCACATATCTTTTCAAATTAGTGTTTTAGATTTCTTCAGATAAATACCCAGAATTGGAATTTCTGGATCATATATATTTTTAATTTTTTGAGGAACCTCTGTACTGTTTCCTTAGTTGCTGTGCCAATTTTCATTTGCACTCACAGTACAGAAGGATTTTCTCTTTCTACATCCTCACCACCACTTTTTATTTCTTGTATTTTTTTTATTATGTTATGTTAGTCACCATACAGAACATCTTTAGTTTTTGATGTAGTGATCCATGATTCATTGTTTGCATGTAACACCCAGTCTTGTCTTTTTGATAGTAGGCATTCTGATGGTTGTAAGATATCTCCGTGTGGTTCTGATTTGCACTTCCCTGATAATTAGTGATGTTAAGCGTTTTCTCATGGACCCGTAAGCCATTTTTTTATCTTTTTTGGAAAAATGTCTATTCAGACTCCACTTTTTAAATTTTTTTTCTACTTTTTAAAATTTTTAAATAGATTGTTTTTTGTTATTGAGCTGTATGAGCTCTTTATATATTTTGTATATTAACCCCTTATCAGATATATCACCTGCAAATATCTTCTATTCAGTATGTTGCCTTTTCATTTTGTTGATGTTTTTTTCTTACTCTGCAGAAGCTCCTTAGTTTGATGTTTTCCAATTTGTTTATTTTTGCTTTTGTTGCCATTGTCCTTAGAGTCAGATCAAAAAAACCAACCAGCCAAACAAACAAAACCCTGTCAGGAGTGATGTCATGGAGCTTATCCCCTATATTTTTTTTCTGGGAGTTTTATGGCTTCTAGTCTTATATTCAGTTCTTTAATCCATTTTAAGTTACTTTTTGTATGTGGTGTAAGACAGTGATCCTATTTCATTCTTTCGCATATGGCTGTTCAGTTTTCTGAACACTAGTTATTGAAGAGACTGTCCATTCCCCACTGTATATTCATACCTCTGTTGTCATAAATTAAATGACCACATATGCATAGGTTTATTTCTGGACCCTTTAGTGTTCCATTCATCTATGTGTTTGTTTTGATTACTACAGCTCCGTAATGTAGTTTGAAGTCGCGGAGTGTGATGCTTCCAGCTTTGTCTTTTTTTCTTGGGATTGCTTTGGCTATCTGGGATCTTTAGTGGTTCCATACAATTATTCTTTTTGATGCGGTTTAAGTGGGATTGTTTTTCTTAATTTCTTGATAGTTCACTGTTACTGCATTCAACAGGTATTTGCATATTGATTTCATATGCTACAACTTTATGAACTTACTTATTAGTCCTAACAGGTTTTTTGGTAGAGTCTTTGTAATTTTCTATATATAATATTAGATTATCCAAAAATAATGAATTTTACCTTTCCTTTTCCTATCTGGATGGCCTAATTGGGTTATTTTTATTTTATTTTTGCTGTTCAGTTGTATGAGTTCCTTATACATTTTTGAAATTAACCCGTTATCAGAAATATGGTTTGTTAGTATTTTCTTCCATTCTGTGGATTGTCTTTTCCCTCTGTTACTATTATCTCTGCTCTGCAGAAGCTTATTAGTTTGATGTCATCCCATCAAACTATTTTCATTTGTTGCCTGTGTTTTTGGAGTTATATCCATGAAATCATTGCCAAGACCAGTGTTTTTCTTCTTCTGTGTTTTCTTCTTAGAAGTTTACCATTTTAGGGGCTCCTGGGTGCTCAGTTGGTTAAGCAACTGCCTTCGACTCAGGTCATGATCCCAGAGACCCGGGATCGAGTCCCACATCGAGTCCCACATCGGGCTCCCTGCTCGGCAGGAAGCCTGTTTCTCCCTCTCTCACTCCCCCTGCTTATGTTCCCTCTCTGGTTGTGTTTCTCTCTGTCAAATAAATAAAATCTTTCTTAAAAAAAAAGAAGTTTACCATTTTGTGTTTATGTCTTTAATCCATTAAGAGTTGATTGTTGTGTCTGGTGTATGAAAAGATCCAATTTCAATCTCTGGTACCTGGATATGCAGTTTTCCCAGCACCATGTGTTGAAGACAAGGAATCCTCATTATCCTTTCCCCATTGTGTATTCTCAGCACTCTCGTTGAAGATCAGATGGCTGTATATATGTGGATTTATTTCTGGGCTTTTTATTCTGTTCTCTTGGTCTTTGTCTTTCTGCCAATACATTGATGGTAGAAATTAAGTAAGACAAAAGCAAATGGAAAGACATTCATGTTCCTCCATTGGTAGACTTGATATTGTTAAAATGTTCCTGCTCTTCGAAGTGATCTGTAAGTTCATTGCTGTTCCCCTCAACACTCTAATGGAAGCTTTTACAGAAAGAGACCAAAAAAACCTTAAAATTCATGTAGAAGCAGGAAAGATCCAGAATGGCCAAAGAAATCTTGAGAAAGAAGAACAAAGCTGGAGGCGTCCTATTTCTTGATTTCAAAATATATTTCAACGATCCAGGATTTGAAACAGAATAGGACTGGCTATCCACTGATTCTGAAATGAACCAGAACCAGCCTAATTAGTACCTAGGTATTTTGTGAATATTATACCAGAGGGATACAAGTTAAAATAATTTGCTGGTGTGTTTGTCCTAGAAACAATTTTCACTCAGGTTGATTCATTGTGTCGCTTTGCTGAGATGTGATTGGACAGTAGAGCATAAAGTAGAGGCCGCTGTCATTTCTCCTTACTAAAAAGTGAGGAGGGAATTTAATAGAATCCTCCAGTGAGGAATATTCTTCGTGCCCCCCTAAAGAATTCTTGTTACTTGGTGATCCTTAGAGAATCTGACTGTACCCGTAAGTGTGGAATACTGTACCTGTAGGTGTGGAATTTGGGCAAACCGTGTGATTGCTTGGGCCTGGATGTATTCATTTCTGCATTCAAGCCAACAGGAGTCTAACATGTAATAATCTTGAGGCAGCAGAAAAACTGACTCCTGCAAGGAGGCGGCAACAGAGGCTGTCTGGGAAAGTGAAGGAGGGAATCCACAGGGGGCATCAGTCCCCATCAGTCCGCATATGACCCTTCCTCTGTGTACAGGACTGAGCACAGGACTGAGCACAGAGCCAGTCTCAAGGTTGATAGAAGACATCCAAAGGTATTTTTAAAAATGCCCACACAAGGGGCTCCTAGATGGCTCAGAGGGTTAAAGCCTCTGCTTTCGGCTCAGGTCATGATCTCAGGGTCCTGGAATCCAGGCCCATCACCGACTGGCTCTCTGCTTGGCAGGGAGCCTGCTTCCTCCTCTCTCTCTGCCTGCCTCTCTGCCTACTTGTGATCTCTCTCTCTGTCAAATAAATAAATAAAATCTTTTTTTAAAAAAATGCCCATACACAAGACTCTCTTCCAAAGGCTTGCCAAAGTGGTCAGAAGCTGTTTGTCCCCTTTAATGCCCTGTGAGGCAGAAATGAAATAAAGAGGAATAAAGGAAATCCAGTGGTACATACAGCAGATTTATATCTGTGGTATGTGTATTCATTATCTGATCTCTTGTCTGGTTTCCTGGCTCATGCTTCTGTCGCCATGATACGAATTCTAATAGCAGTGACACTGATATTAATGATTATAAATACGAAAATGGATGGAATATGAAATCAGTGCCGGACATTCTTCTGAATGGAGATGTCTCTCATTGTATTGCACTTCCCTTTATTGCGCAGCACAGATACTGCGCTTTTGACAAAGTTTTACAAGGTTCAGGACCTCAGGGGAGGAAGTGGATGCAGAAGGGCAGAAACAGCAGGAGAACTGGAATCAGAAGTGGAGCCTGGAGACGGGGCTGAGCGGCCGCCATCCTGTGAGCAAACGCAAACAAATGAGAAGTTTCTTCTCACAGTTGAGCAAAGACAGTGGTTTCCTGGGGTCGATCTGCTGCTGAAGAGGCGGTGAAGACTGTCCAAACAGCAACAAAGACTTGAGAGGATGACAAACTCAGAGTTGTGTAAAACAGTGGCAGATTCGAGAGAACTGAGTCCAATTTTGAAAGAAGCTTGGCTGTAGATGAAATGCTATCACACAGCATCGCGTGCTAGGGAGAAATCGCGGGTGAACACCAATCAATGTGACCCATTTCACTGTTGTCTTATTTAAAGAAATTGCCACGGCCACGCCAGCCTTCCGCAGCTACCACCCTGCTCAGTGGGCAGCCCCCAGCCCTAAGCGAGACCCTCCACCAACAAGATCTGGGCTTACTGAAAGCCCAGATGATGCTTAACAGCTTTTACCAATCAAGTATTTTCTTATTATGGTATAGGTACATGGTTTTTATATACTTAATAGACTGCTACATACTTCACAGCCTACAGTATAGAGTAAACATAACTTTTACACGAATTGGGAAACCAAGAATGTTGTTTTCCTTTATTGGGATAATCACCCTATTGCAGGGGTGTGGAACTGAGCCAGGAATGCCCCGTGGAGCCCACGTGCTTCCTCGTTCTGCCGTTTTCTCCCTCAGCGGCTCCAGGCTGCTGGATTGGCGTCACTGAGCTTCTTGGTTTCTGCCCTGACATGTGACCCAATTGCCACTTCCTTTTTTTTTTTTTTATTGTTACTAAAAAAAATTTTTTTTCCCAGTGTTCCAAGATTCATTCCCCGTTCCCCACACCCAGTGCTCCACGCTTTAGGTGTCCCCAGTACCCACCACCAGGCTCTCCCATCCCTCCAGCCCCTCCCTCCAAGTTCCTCAGTTTGTTTTTGTGTCCAAAGTCTCTGTTGTTTCATTTCCCTCCCTAGATTACCCTAGTTCCCATTTACTTTCCTTCTCCCACTGTCCTCCAGTTTACCCCTCATGCACCGCAAGTAAGTGAAACCATGCGATACTTGACTTTCTCTTCTTGGCTTATTTCACTCAGCATAATCTCTTCCAGTCCAGTCCACGTTGCTACAAAAGTTGGATATTCATCCTTTCTGATGGAGGCATAGTATTCATTGTATATATGTACCACATCTTCTTTATCCATTCATCTGTTGATGGGCACCTTGGCTCTTTCCACAGTTTGGCTATTGTGGCCACTGCTGCGATGAACATTGGGATGCATATGGCCCTTCTTTTCACTACATCCGTATCTTTGGGGTAAATGCCCAGTAGTGCGATTGCAGGGTCATAGGGTAGCTCTATCTTTAATTTTTTAAGGAATCTCCACACTGTTTTCCAAAGCGGCTGCACTAGTTTACATTCCCACCAACAGTATAAGAGGGTTCCCCTTTCTCCGCAGCCTCTCCAACACTTGTTGTTTTCTGTCTTGTTAATTTTGGCCATTCTGACTGGTTTAAGGTGGTATCTCAGTGTGGTTTTGATTTGAATTTCCCTGATAGCTAGTGACGCTGAACATTTTTTCTTGTGTCTGTTAGCCGTTTGTATATCTTCTACAGAGAAGTGCCTCTTCATGTCTCTTGCCCATTTTTTGATGTGTTCATCTTCTTTTTGAGTGTTGAGTTTGAGTAGTTCTTTATAGATCTTGGATACCAGCCCTTTGTCTGTAGTGTCATTTGCAAATATCTTCTCCCATTCCGTGTGTTGCCTCTTTGTTTTGTTGACTGTTTCCTTTGCTGTACAGAAGCTTTTTATTTTGATGAAGTCCCAGAAGTTCATTTTCGCTTTTGTCTCCTTTGCCTTTGGAGATGTGTCTTGAAAGA
Organism: Spilogale gracilis; assembly: GCA_004023965.1. NCBI lineage: Eukaryota > Metazoa > Chordata > Mammalia > Carnivora > Mephitidae > Spilogale > Spilogale gracilis. The sequence goes on from PITA01031107.1 coordinate 15,117, forward strand.
AGTTGCTGTGGCCGATGTCAAAGAGGTTGCTGCCTCTGTTCTCTTCCAGGATTTTGATGGATTCCTGCCTCACGTTGAGGTCTTTCATCCATTTCGAGTTTGCCTTTGTGTGTGGTGTAAGAGAATGGCCTAGTTTCATTCTTCTATATGTAGCTGTCCAATTTTCCCAGCACCATTTATTGAAGAGACTGTCCTTTTTCCACTGGATATTTTTTCCTGCTTTGTCAAAGGTGATTTGACCATAGATTTGTGGGTCCATATGTGGGCTCTCCACTCTGTTCCATTGGTCTATTTCTCTGTTTTTGTGCCAGTACCATGCTCTCTTGGTAATCACAGCTTTGTAATAAAGCCTGAAGCCAGGTAATGAGATGCCCCCAGCTTTGCTTTTCTTCTTCAGCAATTCCTTAGCGATTCAGGGTCTTTTTTGGTTCCATATAAATTTTAGGATTGTTTGTTCTAACGTTTTGAAGAATGTTGGTGGAATTTTGATCGGAATGGCATTGAAAGTGTAGATTGCTCTGGGCAGTATAGACATTTTGACAATGTTTATTCTTCC
>PITA01031108.1:0-15669 GCA_004023965.1 Spilogale gracilis
TTTTGAAAGTCAATCTTGCTGGATACATTATCCTTGGTTGCATATTTTTGTCATGTAACTTCCTGAATATGTCTTGCCAGCCCTTTCTGGCTTGCCAGGTTTCTGTGGAAAGGTCTGACGTTATTCTGATGGTCCTCCCTCTATAGGTAAGGGATCGCTTTCTCCTAGCTTCCCTTAAGACATATTCTTTGGTTTTATGGTTCAAGAATTTACTATTATGTGCCTGGAATTTTTTCTGGCCTCATTGATCTTGGGGGGTGTCCTCTCTGCTTCTAGGACATGAACATTTGTTTCATTCCTCAGATTTGGGAAATTTTCATCCATGATTTGTTCAACAATATTTTCTAGGCTTCTCTCTCTCTCATTTCCTTCAGGGATTCCAATAATTCTGATATTGGAGCATTTCATGGCATCATTCATTTCCCTTATTCTGTTTTCTTTGGATTTTAGTTGTTTGCCCCAAGACTTCTCTTGCTCCTCCTTCCTATTCCGTGCATCTTCCAAATCACTGATACTATCTTCAGCTTCACTTACTCTGGCTGTTAGCATATTTAAATTAGATTGCATCTCATCTAAAGCCTTTCCAACCTCAGCTTTCACTTCTGTTACTCTGGCTTCCACTTTGAGACTAATGTTCTTTTCTAAATTGACTATTGCTTGGACTATTGCTGCCCTGAATTCCATATCTGTCATATTGTTTATGTTCATTTCCAGTAATTCTGTGGCCGAGGTTGCAGTCTCAGGGTTCTTCTTCTGTTGGGTGTTCTTTCTCCGAGTCATTGTGGTTAGGAGTGGTTGAGGGGGTGTATGGCTAGATATATCAGCCACTATCTAGGTGATTTGTCGTTGGAAGGTTTTGGAGCAACCAGAGTTCACCACCGAAAAGGGAGGAGAAAGAAAAAAGAAAACGGAAGAGAGGCAGCAAGGAAAGACACCCCTGCCAGAGCGGGGCCCGGTGATAGGATTTATATGGTACAAAGCTGTTACAGGGTAAAGAAAAGGGTTATCAAGGGTAAATGAAGAGATCAAAAAGCGAAGTCCAACCTATAAGACCCCCAAGACCAGTATTTATATAATATAGAAGCAAAGACAATTACACAGACACACTGATAAATTAGAGTGGGAAGGTGAGGGCAGACACTCCTTGTGGGTAAGGAATGCGTTTCAGACGCTCCCGAGTTTGTCTTGTTGTTATTGTTGGAGGAGCCCACTTTCAAAAATATAGGGGGATTAGAACTGGTTGTATATAGGGGTAGTATTGAATAGGGATGTGGGATTGACTTGAAGCTTGTATCTACATGTACACGTAAAAGAGAGAATAAAGGAAAGAGGAGAGAAGAAAGGGAAAAAACAGAAAGAGTGAACAGGGAAACAAGAGGCAACAACAAAAGCAGAAAATACAGGGGTGTGTTTGAAAAAAATTTAGGGTAAAAAAGAGAAAAAAATAAAAAAAATAAAAAATAAAAAAATAAGAAATGTTATGGGGTGTTGTATTGGGTATCACATTGTGATAAGAAGGGGGCTAAAAATTGAAAGAAGAAAAACCATGAGAATGTATTTTTAAGCTTAAAGTGGAAGCTTTCAAAGTAAAAATAGAAAAAAGTTTAAAAAAGTAAATGAGGTGGAAAACTGTATCAATGAGTTGTAGGGCTTTTGGTACTTGTAGTCAGTGCCAGGAGTTTAATAAATTGCCTTTCCCCCAATTTGTGGTTTTGCATTGGAATGTTGTCCTCCTGAGCTTTTGGCTTGCTTTCTGGGGGCGGGGCGTGTTGTTCCCTTTCAGTCCTTCTACCTAGGCTGAGTCTCTGGGCCCCCCTGCTAGAGGCTAGTCTCAATGGTAACCAGGTTATCAGGTTACAATTCTCTGGTAGTGGATCGTTGTTCTTTTACGTCTTTTTTCATCTCTTGCAGAAGTCAGGTCGGAGCAAGATGTCTGCGTCCAGACCTCCCTCCCAGAGAGAGCCTCTACACAGGGAGGGGCTCTTTCCAGCCTCCCGGTTGGCAGTCTGTCACAGCCGGGCTGGTGCAGACGTTGTATTGATTTCTGCCCCTGCCCCCACTTGTCGGTTTCACTCCCGCACCTCAAAGCCACAACTCCTTTTGGATCCCGTGACCTTGTCTGCACCTTGGGACCCATGGCCTCTCCGGTCTCACGCAAGTCTGTAAAAAACGTCTTCCCTGGGGGGGTCTGCGCGTCCCACGGTGTGGAGAGAAACGGGAGAGAAGGGCAGAATAGAATCCACTCCCGCTGCTTTCGTGGCAGCTGCGGCGGCTCTGGCGGCGGTGCGCAGGGGCACCGGGCGGCGGGAAAAAATTTTAAAAAGTCTCCTTGCCTTGCCCCGGGCTCCGCTGTGTTCCTGTTTCTGTCTAGCCCTGATTCAGGCCGTAATCTGCTGTTATTCCTCACTCACAGAGCACTTTTATTTTGGGGTATTTGTTTTGAATGGTTCAGCTCTGCGGGCTTCCTCCCCCACTCCCCTGTCTCTGGGGGCAAGCCTCCAGACCCTCTTATTTGTTTCTACCTTTTTGCCGATGTTCCTTGTCTCTCGTGGCGGTATTTCATGGGTGTTCACGGTGGTCTTGTAGTGTTTTTTTTTGCTGGAGTACAGCTCTCTTCAGGGAACTCCCCAAAATGTGGTCACCTGGCCTTCTGACATCTTGACCTCCTCCTGTGCTTGGTTTTAAGTAGCCCATTGATCAGTTAGGGCCTGTGGATACTTCAACTTAAAGTTTCACCTGTTGGGTCTCATTTCAGCCAGGTGGTCACTCTTTACCTTTTGACTTGATCAAATTTGCATTGCTCATTCTATTTGTGGCTTAAAGGCGGCCTCTACACATACTTTAACAATTATTTGTAGCGATACCTTTAGGCTGGAATGGAGTCACATTCCTGCCGAGAGGATTTCCTTTTGCCTCTGCCACATGGAGTATTTGGGGGAATCATTTGGGGTATTCTCTGTTGAGAACAATTTTAAGGCTTGGGATTCCCTACATATCAGGCAAGTAGAATGAGGGTGAAATTGTGTGAGGGCTGGGCCACATCTACACCTTGGGATGGCTGGGACCTTTTGGGGTATCGGCTAGGGGTATTGGCTGATTTGATACATTATTATTAATTGAAGCACATGCTTATTCAGATTTCTTAGTTTTTATCTAATATACTTCTGTTCCAGGACTCTATCCATGGCACATTACATTTAAGCATCATGTCTCCTTAGGTTCTTCTTCAATGTGATGGTTTCTCAGACTTTCCACTTTTTATTTTTTAATTTTTTAATTTTTTTTAAGGTTTACTTTATTTATTTGACAGGGAAACACAACCAGAGAGGGAACACAAGCAAGGAGAGTGAGAGAGGGAGAAGCAGGCTTCCCGCCGAGCAGGGAGCCCGATGTGGGGCTCGAACCTGGGTCTCCAGGATCATGACTTGAGCCGAAGGCAGTCGCTTAACCAACTGAGCCACCCAGGTGCCCCAGACTTTCCATTTTTTGATAACTTTGACAGTTTTGAGTAGTGGCCAGGTATTATATAGAATATTTCTCACTTGGGATTTGATGTTTTTCTCATGATTATATTGAGCTTGTAGATTTGGGGGAGCAGAACCACAGAGAGAAATAACCTTTTCATTATATTATATTAAAAATACTTTCTAGGGGCGCCTGGGTGGCTCAGTTGGTTGAGTGTCTGACTTGGGATTTCTGCTCAGGTTGTGATCTCTTGGGTTGTGGGATGGAGTCCTGCCTTAGGCTCCACGCTCAGCGGGGAGTTGCTTTAGTTTTTCTCTCTCTGCCCCTCCTCCCACCTCTCTTTTTCTCTCTCCCCCCGCCCCCAAAATAAATAAATATTTAAAAAAATACTTTCTAACAACCTTGATGACCTGGCTGAGAGGGTGTTGGTCAAGTACCTTCATTGTAAGTTTCTTTCTCTCATCACCCCTCTTTCTATTACTATAGTCTGTGGAAAGAAGTCACTGTACAGAGCTCATACTTAAGGAGTAGGGATTTATGTATCACTTCCATGAAGGCAGAGTATGTACATAAATTATTTGGAATTCTTCTACACAGGAAATTTGTCTCCTCTCCATCTGTTTATTCAGTCAGTTTTTAAATATCCATTTGGATCATGGATATTTATTTTATTCTTTGGGTTATAATCCAATACTATTTTATGTTGTTGCTTAAATTCTATCAGCTTTGGTCATTGGGAGCTCTTTCAATTGGCTCCTGTGTCCCTTTGATATAACCTCATCATTGTGGGGTTTTTGTTTCTTTGTTTTTAGTACTTATTTTCTGGCACTGAAAGATAGGCCTGGTTCATCTTGGGTATTTCCTGCCCCAGTTGTAGATTCAGGAACCCTGGTTCCTTTTCTTAAAGAATAGTAGTAAGATCTAGGATCTGAATGCTACCTGTGATTTTTGACACTGAGGTGTCATTACTCCACTACAGATCAAGTATATGTATACTAACCAGGGTGTGTGTGTGTGTGTGTGTGTGTGTGTGTGTATATATATATATATATATATATATATATATATATCCGTTACTATTTCTCTAACTGTCTTTATTCAGTAAGCTAAACATAAGTTCATACTCTCCAACTGTGATCCAGTACCATATGGATCTCCTCCCCTTGCTTATTTGTAAACTCCCATTTCAACAGTGAGAAAACTGGCTCTCACCCCACCTCCATTTACTTCAATTCCAGTGCATTGATTCTAGTATATAACTATAGCAGTATCATAAATTACGGCCCCCTCATACTTACCTGGGGGAGATACCATGATCACAAAAGTGGTTTTCCCAGGGTGAGGTTCAGGATGTGCTGACCCCAGTGATTTCCCAAAATGTGGGAAACTCAACTGCATGATTTGTGGTTGGGGGGGGACTGTGTTCTCACTGGGAAAAAAAAATTAACCCCCAATGAGAATTAATATTATCATTTAGAATATGGTGCTGTGGATTGTTTCTTTTGACCTTAATCTTATAGACTACTCATTTGCAAAGTTATTTAGATCAACACCATTTCCCCCTATTAATGAGGCTGTTTTGTTAACTTGTGATACAATTAGATTATTATTATTATTAAAGAGTTATTTATTTGACAGAGAAACACAGCTATAGAGGGAACACAAGTAGGCTGAGTGAGAGGGAGAAGCAGGAAGCTGAATGCGGGGCTCGATCCTGGGACTCTGGAATCCTGACCTGAGCCAAAGGCAGACAATGACTGAGCCACCCAGGTGCCCCACAATTAGATTATTTTGTAACAATCTGGGGCTTATTGATTGGGTGTGTGACTCTTGATTTCAGCTCAGATCATGATCTCAGGATTGTGAGATCAAGCCCTGTGTGTGGCTCTGAGTTGGGAATGGCACCTGCTTAGGATTCTTTCTCTTACAACCCTCCCTCCCCCGCATGTGTACGCATGCACTCTATCGATCGATTTCTCTCTCAAAGAATAAATCTGGGGGCGCCTGGGTGGCTCAGTTGGTTAAGCGACTGCCTTCAGCTCAGGTCATGATCCCGGAGACCCGGGATCGAGTCCCACATCGGGCTCCCTGCTCGGCGGGAAGGCTGCTTCTCCCTTTCTCACTCCCGCTGCTTGTGTTCCCTCTCTGGCTGTGTTTCTCGCTGTCAAATAAATAAAATCTTAAAAAAAATAAATAAATAAAATAAATCTGCATTTTAGGTGCCTGGATGGTTCAGTTGTTTGAGCACTGCCTTTGGCCCAGGTCATGATCCCAGCGTCCCGGGATCAAGCCCCACATCGGGCTCCCTTCTCTGCAGGGAGCCTGCTTCTCCCTCTCTCACTCCCCCTGCTTGTGTTCCTTCTCTAGCTGTGTGTTTCTTTCTGTCAAATAAAGAAATAAAATCTTTAAAAAAAGATCTGCATTTTATTCCAGGATCTCTCCCCCTTATAATGATTTTCCTTTAATTTTTCATATGTTAAGATTCACTCTTCATGCTCTGAAGTTCCATGAGTTTTATCAAATACATAGTAATAGATATCTGGAGTTACACTGTCATAGAGAACAGCTTCATTGCCATAAAAATAATCCTTTGCACTTCATCCAGTTAGCCCTTCTTCTCATCTCTGCGTTTCTGGCAAGTACTGATCTTTTTACTGTCTCCATAGTTTCTTCCAGAATATAATAATGTCATATAGTTGAAATCATACAGCATGTAGCTTTTTCAAAATGACTTCTTTCATTTAGCAATATACATCTCACATTCCTCCATGTCTTTTCATGATTTGATGGCTCATTTATTTTTATCTTTAAATATATGGGTATAGCATAATTTATTCACCTATTGACGGAGATCTTGTTTACTTCCAGTTTTGGTAATTATGAAAAAGGTGCTATAAATATTATTGTGTAGAGTTTAGTGTTGATAGTTTTTCAGATCAGTTGGGTAAATACCTAGGAGCACAATTGCTAGGTCATATAATAACAATATGTTTAGCTTTGTAAGAAATCTCCAAATTGTCTTCCAAAATGGTTTCCCCATTTTGCCTTCCCAACAACAAAGAACAAAGAACAATTGTTCCTATTGCTCCACATTCTTGGCAGCATTTGATGTTGTCAGTATTTTGGATTTTAGTCTTTCTGATAGGTGTGTGGTGCAATCTTGTTGTTCTAATTTGTACTTCCCCAGTGGCAAATCATGTTGAGCATCCTTTCATGTCCTCATTTATCATCTGTTTATCCTCTTTGGTATGGTGCCCAGATCTCTTGCCTGTTTTAAAAAATTGAGTTCTTTTCCTTGTTGCATTTTAAGAGTTATATATTTTAGATATAAGTTCTTTCTTATATATGTGTTTTGCAGATTTTTTTTCTCAGTCTAAGGCTTATCTTTTGAGTCTCTTAATAGTGTCTTTCAGAAACCAGCAATTTTATTTTGTTTTTGTAGTATTTTATAGTCAACAGAGGTCTCATGCTTCTTAAAACTGTTCAAAATAGCTATTGGTCTCTCTCATGTATTTTTTACTGTATTTTATTTTTTAATTTATTTATTTTGGGGCAAACGAAGAGAGAATCTTATTCAGAGTCTATCCTGAGGGCAGAGACCCATGTGGGGCTTGGTCCAGGGACCCCGAGATCATCACCTGAGCTGAACCAAGATTGGACATGCAAGCAAAAGCAACACCCAGACGCCCTGCTCATGTATTTTTTAAAATAGCTTTTTTCTATATTCTGTTACATATTTTTTCTCTTAATTCTCTGAACATTACTATTTCTTTATTGGTGCTTAATATAAGGCACAGCTGCCTAACGTTTTCCATTATTTTCTGTGACTTTAGTTCAGTGCAAAGTTATTTTTGTCATTATTTTTACAAAATAATACAAACTCACTGGTGAAAAAAATAAAACAATACAGAAATACATTAAAACCTGAAGTTTCACAGTGAACTTTTATAATTTCACTCATATAGGTTTTATTCATTTTGTGTTCCTGCTCTCCCCTGTGTAAGTTTTGGTAATGTATATTAGTATCTGTAACAATGGATATTATATGAAATGTCTTTTTGGCATCTGTCAAAATAACCATGTAACCAAAATAACCAAATAACTCTTTATTAATGTAGTGAGTCACAGTAATGGATTTCCTAATGTGGAACCATCCCGTGTTCCTGGAATAAATCTTACTTGGTCATGAGGTGTTATCTTTTTAATACATTGGTAAATTCAATTTACCTTTTTTTAAATTTTTTTTTTTAGGATTTTTGTTTTTATAGCCATAAGTAGGGTTGGCCTTCTTTTCTATTTTGTGTCCTTGGCATGTTTTTGTATCATGATTGCAGTAATCTTTTAGATCTTTTAGGATAAAACATATTCTCTGGGAAAGTTTAAATGACATAGGAATAATTGTGTCTTTTTGTTGGACTGAGATAAAACTATCTAGACCTGGGTGCTTTTGATCAGGAGGAGTAAGTCTTATGGTTAATTTTTCTGTTTATTTTATGATAATCTATATTAATGACAATATATTTAATGAGCTCTCTTATTTAATTTTGACTAGTTTGTCTTTCTTTGAATATTACCTGTTTCATTTTTATTTTCTTAAAATATTTTATTTTTTGGACTCCTGGGTGGCTCAGTGGGTTAAAGCCTCTGCCTTTGGCTCAGGTCATGATCCCAGGGTCTTGGGATTGAGGCCGCATCAGGCTCTCTGTTCCGCGGGGAGCCTGTTTCCTCCTCTCTCTCTGCCTGCCTCTCTGCCTACTTGTGATCTCTCTTTCTGTGTCAAGTAAATAAAATAAAAAATCTTTACAAAATAAAAAAATAAATAATAAAAAATGATTTTATTTTTTTATTTGAAAGAGTACAGGCTAGGGGATAGAAACAGGAAGAGGGAGAAACAGACTTCCTGCTAAGCAGAGGCCCCGATTCAGGCCTCAGTCCCAGGACCCTGGGATCATGACCTGATCTGAAGGTAGCCACTTAACCAACTGAGACACCTAGACACCCCTCATTTTTATTTTCAGACATTTAATATTAAAAAATTACAAAGGTGATCTCTTAAGTTTTAAAAATCAGTGTACCCGTGGTTATATCCACCTTCTCATTTTTAATGCTTTTCTCTTTATATGCTATTTTCTTGTATTTATTTTCAGATTTTGCAAAGATTTGTTGTTTTATTGGTCATTTTATAGCACCATCATATGAATTTATTTCTTCATGTGTAGGTTTGGTCATGTGTAACTTAACAGTTGTTCTTGAGACTTTTTAAAAAAGCTTCTTAATAGAATCTAGTTTGGGACACCTGGGTTGCTCAGTTGGTTAAGCGACTGCCTTTAGCTCAGGTCATGATCCTGGAGACCCGGGATCGAGTCCCACATCGGGCTCCCTGCTAGGTGGGAGGCCTGCTTCTCCCTGTCTCACTCCCCCTGCTTGTGTTCCCTTTCTGGCTGTGTTTCTCTCTGTCAAATAAATAAAATCTTAAAAAAAAATAGAATCTAGTTTACCATTTTTTAAGTGGATGATGCTTTTGTGTTGTAAAAATCCATTGCCAAATCTAAGATCACTGAGATTTTTTCCCTGTGTTATCTTGTAGGAGTGTTTTGGTTTTGTGTTTCTCATTTAGACTTATGATTTATTTTGAATTAATTTTTGTGAAAAGTGTAAGTTCTGAATCCAGTTTCTGAATCCCCTCTTCCTCCTCCTCCTTCTTTTTGCATATGGACAATTGTCGCAGCATCAATTGTTGAAAAGACTTTATTTTTATTTTTTTTAACATTCAGTTGTCTTTACTCCTGACAAAGCCTCTTTCCTTGACTAAATCTTGGTCAGGCTCCTATTGACTCTTTATTGTACTGGGCCTGTCCTTGGCCTGCTTAGTTCAGTTTTAGCAAGAATCATGTCAGTTTGGAGTGAATCCCTATTCTTAGTAAGTAATCACTTGATATCTCATCACATTCTTCATCTCCCACCTGTAATATCTTATCACCATGACCTGCCTTTAGCAAGAACCCCCTATTTGGTAGGTCTAGCAAGAATCTTTCTTTTCCTTGATGTTTCCTTTTCAAAATTTTCTATCCTCTGACTCCCACCTGCTCCTTGGCTATAAATCTCCACTTGTCTTTATTGTAATCAGAATTCAGACTGATCTCTCTCCCCTCTGCAAATCTCATTGCAATAGTCCCTCTCAAATAATGTCTTGCTGTCTTTAACAATTGTCATGAATAAGTTTTCTTTTACATTCTCTTGTCAAGATCAGTTGACAATTTCTGGTTTCTGGACTCTCTGTTCTATTCTATTGCTCTATGTGTCTTTTTTTTTTTTAAGATTTTATTTATTTATTTGACAGAGAGAAACATAGCTAGAGAGGGAACACAAGCAGGGGGAGTGAGAGAGGGAGAAGCAGGCTTCCCGCCGAGCAGGGAGCCCAATGTGGGGCCTGGGATCACGACCTGAGCCGAGGGCAGTCGCTTAACCAACTGAGCCACCCAGGCATCCCCTGCCTCCCCCCCTTTTTTTAAAAAGAGTACCATATCGTCTTGACTACGATAGTTTTACCTTAAACCTTGAAATCAGGTAATATGAGTCCTCCAACTTTGTTTTTCAATATTATGTTGGCTATTCTAGATTGTTTGTTTTTCTATGTAAACTTTTTAAAAAAATTTAAATGAAATTAGCCAACATATAGTACATCATTAGTTTTTGATATGTTCAGTGATCATTTTGTCACTATCTGCGAATTAGCTTGAAGAAATTTTGATTGGAATTGCATTGAATCTATAGATTATGTTCTAAGAATTAATATCTTAACAATATTGAGTCTTAAATTTTTTTTTATTTTTAAAGATTTTATTTATTTATTTGTCTGGGAGAGAGCATGAGCAAGCTGAGGGAGCAGCAGGCAGAAAGTGAAGCAGGCTCCCTGCTGAGCAAAGAGTCCAATGTGGGATTCAGTCCCAGGACCCCAGGATCATGACCTGAGCCGAAGGCAGATACTTAACTGACTGAGCCACTCAGGTGCCCTGAGGTCTTACTTATTTAAATAAATAAAAGGGCAGAGGGAAAGGAAGAGGGACAAGCAGATTCTGCACTCAGTGTGGAGCTTGATGTGGGGCCTGATCTTACCACCCTGAGATCACGACCCAAGCCAAAATCAAAGAATTGGACACTCAGGATGCCTCGGTGGCTCAGTTGGTTAAGTATCTGCCTTTGGCTTGGGTCGTGATCCCAGGGTCCTGGGATCAAGTCCCACATCAGGCTCCCTGCCAAGAAAGGAGCCTGCTTCTTTCTCTGTCTGCTGCTCCCCTGCTTTGTGCTCTATCTACTTGGGAGACAATTAAATTAAAAAAATCTTAAAAAAAAAAGCATCGGACACTCAACCGACTGAGCCACCCAGGAACCAGCAATAAAGTATGTTTTAATTAAAGTATGTACATTGTTCTTTTAGACTTACTGTTATTGCACACTTAACAATAGTTTGGTGCAAACATCACATCATATGCCCTGGGAAACCAGAAAAAAAAATCATTTGACTGTTTTATTGTCATATTTGCCTTACTGCAATGGTCTAGAACTGAACCTACAACAGAAATTTGTTAGTTTTTGTTTTGGATTTTCTACATAGGCAATCCTGTCATTTACAGACAAAAACCATTTTATTTCTTCCTTTCCAATCAGCATGCATTTTATTTCTGTTTGTTGTTTTATTGCAGTAGCCAGGACTTCCAATATAATATTGTTATGGCCTGGATATTTGTGTCTTCCCCAGATTCATATGTTGAAACACTAATCCCCTATGAGATTGTATTTGGAGTTGAGGTCTTTGGGAAGTAATAGGCACATTAGGTTATGAGGATGGGGCCCTTATGATAGAATTAATGTCCTTATAATAGAAGAAAAAGCACCGAATCTCTTTTTCTGCTTGTATGCACCAAGGAAAGGCTATGTAGGGATATAGCCAGGATGAGTGTCCTTACTAAGAACCTTATCATGCTGATAGCCTGTTCTCAGACTTCCCAGCCTTCAGAACTGTGAAAGGTGAATGTTTCTTCTGTAAACCACCCAGCCTATGGTAATTTGTTACAACAGCCTGAATTGAGTGAGATAAATGTTAAATCAGAGTGGTGAGAAAGGACAGTGCTCTCATTCTTAGCGTAATAGCATCTGGAAGCAGGAGAGGGTGTCAGCCCTGACATAGCTCTTCTAGAGCCTTGTTTGTAATCTCCCTGTTCTGGGCTTCCTGGAGACCTCCTCATTGGAGGGAGTCTGCACTTGGAGGTCTTCCAGCTGTGATGCACTGTCATTATACGGGAGCCCTGTGGGAGTGGGTGATGTGCAGCAAAGGGGAACAAAATGACAGAGGATGGGATAAAGGGAGCAAACAAGGTAAATAGAAACTACAAACTTTAATTTTAGGATTAGACTTCAGCCTTTTTGGGGTTCCCTGGGTGGCTCAATGCTTAAGCGTAGACCTTCGGCTCAGGTCATGATCCCAGCGTCCTGGGATCAAGCCCCGCATCAGGCTCCCCACTTGGTGGGAAGTGTGCTTCTCTCTCTCCCACTCCCTCTACTTGTGTTCCGTCTCTTGCTGTGTCTCTGGCAAGTAAATAAATTAAATCTTAAAAAAAAAGAAATAAAATATAAAATTCAGCCTTTCAGTGGGCTTTTGGTGCATCTCTAGGTTATGACCGTCACAAGTTTTTCTTAGTTTTTTCCTCTTTTGGAAGAGATAGGAAGGGTGGATGGGGCTGGAGTCACACAATTGACTATCATACAGGATGTTTTCCTAGTAGCTGGCACAATGAGATATTTCATTTGGTTGGTAATTGACTGAAAGATGCGACCCTAGGATTGTATATCTTGCTGAGTTGTTTTTAACGTGCAGCAGTAGCAGAAGGTCTTTAAAATGCAATATTTGAAAACCATTACTTGAATTTGTAATCCAGCTAATGAAAGGATAAGACAAAACAAGAAATCATGCATAACTAGAGAAGATATGCTATAAATAGTGAGTTGTCAATATTAAGTCCAGTAAATCATACTTTTTTTTTTTTTTTTTTTTTATTTGACAGAGAGAACACAGCCAGGGAGGGAACACAAGCAGGGGGAGTGAGAGAGGGAGAAGCAGGCTTCCCGCAGAGCAGGGAGCCTGATGTGGGACTTGATCCCGGGTCTCCGGGATCATGACCTGAGCTGAAGGCAGTCGCTTAACCAACTGAGCCACCCAGGCGCCCCATACTTTTTTTTTTTTTAAAGCACAAAACAGATTGCAGTTGTTAGGATCATTGAAACAAAAGCTCTATGGTAATAATAATAATTTGGCAATAATAGAATGATGTAAAAAGCATAGAACATAACCAAAATTGGGAAGTGTTAAATCTGTACTGTTTAGTTCTGAAGTTAATTGAATGAAAAATATATATGTTTGAGAATTTATTTAAAATCAGGGGCGCCTGGGTGACTCTCTGGATTAAGCAACTGCCTTTGGCTCAGGTCATGATCCTGGAGTTGAAGGATCGAATCCTGCATTGGGCTTCCAGCTCCATGGGGAGTCTACTTCTTCCTCTAACCCTCTCCCCTTCATTCTCTCTCTCTCTCTCTCTCTCTCTCTCTCTCAAATAAGTAAAATCTTTTTAAAAAAAGTCTGTTAAAAAAAAAGAATTTATTTAAAATCATAAAGATTATCATTGGTTAAAAAAAGAACACCCAAATTTTTAACTTCCAGAAAACTTTGACAGAGGATGGGATAAAGGGAGCAAACAACGTAAATAGAAACTACAATATAAAAGTTAGAGATCAGAGGCACTATTATGGAAGCATGAAAAACAAAAGTTGTGGAGTAATACAGAATTAGGACCTATTTGGAATTCCTGGCTGGCTCAGTCAGAAGAGTGTGTGTTCTTGATTTTGGGGTTGTGAGTTCAAGCCCTATGTTGGATGTAGAGATTTCTTAAAAAAAAAAAAAAAAGAGTTAGGACCTAATGTCTATACTGAAACATTCATACATATATAACTTAAAAGTGGTAAAATTATCCAATAAAGGAAAAGATGTTCAGATTAAGTAAAAGGATGTAAACACACATATATGCCATCTATGGAAGCCATAATTTTGAAAAATGTCTCAAAAATTAAAAAAAAATATGCAAGAAGGACACCTGGCTAGTTCAGTCAGTAGAGCATAAGACTCTTGATCTTGGGATTTTAAATTCAAGCCCCACATTGGACCTAGAGCTTACTTAAAAAATATGCAAAGAAATGCAAAACAGTGTATACAAAAAATGCGATAAAAACTTATAATGACAGGAAAAATTGGATTTATTTATTAAAAAAAGATTTTGTTTTATTTTATTTATTTTAAGTAGTCTCTGCCCAATATGGTGATTGATCTCATAATCCTGATCAAGAGTCCCAGGCTCTGGGTGCCTAGGTGGCTGAGTCAGTTAAGCATTTGCCTTTGGCTCAGGTTCTGATCCTGGAGTTCCTGGAGTCCTGGGGAGTCCCAGAATTGAGCCTTGCATCACACTCCCTGCTCAGAAGGGAGCATGCCCCTCACCCCACTCATGCTCTCTCTTGCTTTGTCTCTCTCAAATATATAAGTAAAATCTTAAAAAGAAGAACAAAACAGAGTCCCATGTTCTACTGACTGAGCCAGCCAGGTGCCCCCAGAAAAATATGACTCATGTTCTTTAAGGATATAATCCAACATAAAGATATAGCTAAAATATATAAGCAAAATGTTCTTCTCAGGAGTGTAAAGAAAATATATAGAAAATATTATAGTAATGGAAAATCTTATAGTCTCTCTTAATCCTTGAATGATAAAGTGGACAAATATATATGAAGCTCTAGAGAAATAAAAGTTGGATTAATAAAATTAATTGATATGTGTTTCTTCACCTCTATATCTAGCAAACAGGTAATGCACTTTCTTCTAACTTCTAAAATATTTATAGATTTTGTTCGTTTATTAGGTCAAAAAGAAACCGGAATTAATTCAAAATTATATAAACCATATTCTTTGATTATGATGTGAAAATTTTTGATGCTGTTATTTATAAATGTGAGTGCAAATAAGATTCAACTGACTGGAAATGAAATCTTTCTTCATACCCTTCATGTTAAAAAGTTGAACTCAGAAGAAGGAGGGCCTGGCTGGCTCGTTGGTATAGCATACAATGCTTGATCTCAGGGTTGTGAGTTTGAGCCCCATGTTGAGTGTAGAAATTACTTACAAATAAAATCTTAAAAAAAAAAAGTTGGACTTGGAAGAAAATATAAACCCTTAAGTAGTTTCATTATCAAATAAGAAACAATTAAATTAATGTTAAACTCAGATATTGGGAAAAGAAGAGTTAAATGAACCTAAGGAAAATAGAACAAATGAAGAGAGAAGTACTAAATGAATTGGAAAAAATAGAATAAGTATATGATCTAAGAACTAGTTCCTTAAAAACAAATCTTATTAAATAATAAACCCACTAGTTGAACTTTATCACAAAAGGGTGAAAATGTAAATATAGGAGAGCCTGGCTGGCCCAGTCAATAGAATATGTGACTCTTGAACTTGGGCTTGTGAGTTTAAGCCTCACACTGGGCATGGAGCCTACTTAATTAAAAAAAGAAGTAATAAAACTGGATGAAAAAGGAAAACGGTAGCTTTAGAAGAAATGAAAGAAATTGTTAGGAAAATATTTTGTGGGGTGCTGGGAGGCTCAGTCTTAACTGACTGCTTCTGACCAATTCAGGTCATGATCTTGGGGTCCTGCTCAGTAGGGAGTCTGCTTCTCGCACTGCCCCTTGCCCCACTCATGCCCTCTTTTTCTCTCTCATATGAATAAATGTTAAAAATATAAAAAAATATTTTGCAACTCTTAATACATTTGAAAAATATGGAATGGTACTGAAATTTATATGCTGCTGTTCAAGTTTTATAAAACTCCATTTTTAAAAAATTTTCTATGAGTGATCTGAATGTTTTCACGAATTCACACCCCAGTGAATGATAGAAAACTACATGTGTACTTGCCAATAGAAATATCTTGTTCTCTTCAACATAAGAGTGTCTTTTCTTTGAAACTGGGCCTGTGGGGTAAATGCTCAGTCTGACTTTCTTATCCCTGTTTTTCTCCAAGATAGGGTCTGGTTGTGCTTGACTAGAAAACTGGTGATGGGGTAGGGGATAGCCTTGCCCTGGCTCTTCAGTGGCCTCTATGG
>PITA01031109.1:0-15718 GCA_004023965.1 Spilogale gracilis
TTTTCTTTTTTTTTTTTTTTAAGATTTTATTTATTTAATTGACAGAGAGAAACATAGCTAGAGAGGGAACACAAGCAAGAGGAGTGAGAGAGGGGGAAGCAGGCTTCCTGCCGCGCAGGGAGCCCGATGTGGGGCTCGATCCCAGGACCCTGGGATCATGACCTGAGCCGAAGGCAGACGCTTAATGACTGAGCCACCCAGGTGCTCCCCAATATATGTTTCTTAAAACAGAACAAGCCCTTCAGTTCTGTGTCTGAACCTTAGTGGGCTGAAGGAATTTTCCAAACATGAGTCATTATGTTGGAGAGTGTCCTTCAATGTAGTCTCCTCTGGTGATGGCAATGGTCCTATTTTAAAGGGTCACTTAGTTATTCAGGCTTGCGTCCAAGACCAGCCACTGCTGGCTGTCCCCACTGCCATCTCTCGGCCACGCTCACTTCCCTTAACTGACTCTAGATAGCCCCCCTCCAGACCTCAGTAACATGCTGACGTGATCTCTTTATTTCAAGGCATCAGCTCCCCACCAAAAAAAACAGGATCTGGCTTTCTGCCTCATACCAAACAACCCTACTGTTTCTTCCTTCATCTTCCCAATTAGGGCACTTGCAATTTAGGCCCCCAGTCACAATTTAGTGTTTATTATTATCGTGCCTCTGTGAGTTTCACTGACCACGGTGCTCCCGAGCCCACTGATTCCCTATCCTTTCCTGCACAACTTCCTAAAAGCTTTTTATTATGTTGCAATATATATATATGCAAGGTTGGACAACAGAGCATGAACTCCTTATGCCCTTAGGACCCAGCAGGACCTATTCTCCTCCTCTCTGCTCCACTAGGGCAGACAGCGCTGGGAGGATCGTTTTCCCGCACCTCGCCATGCAGCCCTGGGAGGCGTTCTCCTGGGGATGCACACTGCTGTGGCTCGCTGAGTCCTGGGACAGGGTCTCCTCTGCGTTACTAAATGCTGCTTTACTGCTCTCCACGGTGGCAGCACCAGTCCAACCTCTGTCAATCACCTCTGAGTTTCTGCTGAACCGAAAGATACAGCATGGCATCACCTTGCTGTTTTGATTTGCATTTCTCTGAGTAGGGACCTGAGCAGAGCACGAGTCTTCAGGGTGACTAATTGGGCTCCAGTCTTGACGCAGACCCTTTCTGGCTGTGTGAATGGGAGCAAGTCTCGCCGTGGTGTCTGTTTCCTCCTGGGCAAAGTGGAGAGAGCTACATGGTGCCTCCTTTAAGGAGTTATTGTGGACACTGGGGAGGGTCTGTGCTATGCTGAGTGCTGTGAATTTTGTAACACTGATGATTCATAGACCTGTACCCCTGAAGCAAATACTATGTTATATGTTAATTTTTTAAAAAAGGAGCTACTGTGGAAATGCGTGCAGGTGAAGTCCTTGGAATGGCATCTGATCTTGGTACTGCTCTGTCTTTCAGCTCTCAGGATTATTTCATCTTGGCCCCCTGTCACCTCTGTGCAATTGCCTATCTAATCCTTGGCCTATTTTTCTACTGGAATTACATCACCCTCTTGTAGGACTTCCTTGGACTGGATAGAAATGTTGCAAATATCTTTTCCCAGACAATCACCTGCCAGCTGACTTTTTTTCTTGGTGTCTTTTGTTGCACGGATATTTCATCCATGTCCCCCTTTATAATTGTGCTTTTGAAAAAATATTTTCAAACTGCTGCTTTCCCATCCAGGGTCAAATGTTTTCCTCTAAAATTCTGGGTTACATCTTACACTGAGGTCTTCAGCAAGGGACAGGAACATGATTCTGCACACTGTGTCTCCCTCTTTCTTGGATTCAGTCCCTCATTTGGACAGAGCACATGGTATGATAGTTTCCTAAGGAAAGATGCATGCATAGAAATATGTAGAGATTGCAAGCCTGAAAATGACTTTTTTTTTCCCCACCCTCAAATCTGATTGAGTTTTGCTTAGTATGGAATTCCAGATTGGAAATAGTTTTCCTTCAGAATTTTGAGGAATTTGTTTTACTTCTTTCTAGAGATCTAATGTTACTCTGATTCCTTTGTCCATGTGATGTGACTTATTTTTTCCTCTCTGGAAGCTTTTAGGATTTTCTCTTTGTCCCGGTAGTTTTTTGGGTATTCTGAAATTATTGTTTTTTCAGTAAGTAATTATGTAATGAAGAAATGTGTGATAATTCTAGGTTTTAGATTTGTGATTTCATCAAATCCTACTCCCTAGAAACAACTGTCCCAACATCTCTGAGCCAACCATCCCAGATCCCTCGTACCCAAAAGACATGTTGTTCTCAGCCTCTCTGAGATAATTTTTACCCCTTCTTTCATTGTATGGGGCATGTTAGTTTATAAAATTCATATAATCCAACTCTAGGAAAACTTATTGCATTGGTTTGTTTTTTTTTTTTAAATAGTTTCTAACGGGGTGCCTGCTTAGCTCAGTTAAGTGTCTGCCTCCAGTTCAGGTCATGATCTCAGGGTCCTGGGATAGAGCTCTACATCAACGAGGAGCCTGCTTCTCCCTCTCTCCCTGCCGCTTCCCCTGCTTGTGCTATCCTGCTCTTCTTCTCTGCAAGAATAAAAATCTTTAAAAAATAATAAAAGAAATAAATTCTACCTTTTAATTTTCTCAATTTAATATTTATAGAAATCCTACTAGTCAATCACTGATTGATCCTCTAATTATCCAAAAATTTTCTACACTATTTTCTTTGCTTTAAAAGATTATTTATTTATTTATTTATTTATTTATTTATTTATTTTTAAGAGAGCACAAGTGCAGGGGAGGAGCAGAGGGAGAGGGACAAGCAGACTCCACAATTAGCATGGAGCCCGGTGTGGGGCTTGACCCCACAACCTGAGATCATGACCTGAGTCGAAATCAAGAGAAGGGCATTTAACCAACTAAGCAACCCAGGCACACCTACACTATTTTCTAACTCTGTCTTTTTATTCTACTTTTGGAAGGTTTTTTCCATTTCTAAAAAGTCTTAACTTTCAAGAGCTCTTTCTTGTCTTCAGACTATTCTCCTTTTATAGCACACTATTCTTGTTTCATTGATTTGTTATCTCTTCTTAGGAGTATTAGATATAATTGTGAATTTGGTTTTTTAAAACTTTTTCTTCTGTTCCCCATATTGTCTCTATTTCTTTTAATTACCCTTTTCTTCTCTTTTTGTTTTTATCTCAGTCTCTCAAGTTACTGATCCTTGGTTGTCTATTCATGTGTATGAGCACAGCACTAGAATGCCAAAGGGAAGCTCAGTGTGTGCTGGTGGGGTTTACTAACTGGTGCTACTCTGTGTAGGTCAATAAGGCAGAGCTGGTTTTTGTTTCAATGGGGGGGAGGGCAGGGAAATACCAGCATTCATTTGTTTTATTTTTTGGAGCGAGTGTTAGATTGCTTTAATGGTCCTATATGCATACTTTTTCCTATGGGACTTTGTACTTTCTTCTCATGAGGGGATAGATCTATCTTCCTGTGCCTTGGGTTTGGCAGTGCAACATGCTTTGGCCAGCAGAGTAAGGAGGAATGATGAAAGGCACGTTTGGCGTTGGCTTCAAAAGTCTTTGCCAATTTATGTTTGCCCTCTTGCATTCCGTCATTGCCAACAAGAGGTGCCCGGGTAGCCTGCTGGTATAAAGAGGGGGATGAGAAACACGTGGAGCTGAGCTTCTCCAACCAAGCTCTCCCACCGCAACACAGCCTGGAGAATGCTGCGGAGGCTGTATGCCTCGGAGGCTGTATGCCGCGGAGGCTGTATGCCGCGGAGGCTGTATGCCGCGGAGGCTGTATGCCGCGGAGGCTGTATGCCGCGGAGGCTGTATGCTGCGGAGGCTGTATGCTGCGGAGGCTGTGGCCGGTTGCTGTGCAGCGTTCGTGTGGCAATTATTAACTGATGCCGCAGAGAGGAATCCCAGAACACTGAGTCAGAGAGTAGAATGAAACCTAAGAGACCATGCAACTAACAGAAAGGTAAGAACTCATGTATTTGGGGACAGTGAGTGAATTTTTCAAGGAAGGCTATCAGATGAAGGAACAATTTTGATCTGGCTTATAGGAGGGGTACAATATCAATATTAAATATTGAAAAAGGACATTCTAATTGTAATTTAGCTAATAAAGATACATTACAGCCCTGTGCACAAGTACAAAACACCTGTCTCCTTAACAAGTGATACTTATCCACTAATAATCCATGAACTCAAATACTAGAAATCACAAAGAAAAATACTTTAGGCACCCTAAAAGCCCTAAAATCTTTGTATATTTATAAAAATCAGCAGTATTTACTAATTATTAAACCCAGAAAAATCCATCTATTTCTCCATTCAATTCAATCCAGGGTCTAAACCAATGAATTTCTGTTTTGTTCTATCTGTATAATAGTGCAAAATACCGTGTTTTAATTTGTGCTGTGAACTTAGGGTAAAAGTAGTACTAGCTATATGGAGATGTTTGTGCCAGACAACAATAAGCTAGGTGCTGTGTAAAATAGATAAGATTTTCTCTTTTGTATGTTGTATATTTGTTATTGTTTTATGCATTAGACGTTATCCCATTAAATGTTCACAAAAAACAAAAAACAAAAAACAAACAAACAAAAGAAACCTGAGTGCAAGCCTTCAGGGAGGTGAGCTGGCACAGGGGGCTGGAGCCCTCACTGTTTAATCCATACACTTCCAGTTAATCCCTCCATTTTGGTATGGTGTTTCAGCCATGACTGAAATCCCAGTCTAGATGCTCTCTGGTTCAGCTTATGCAGAAAATAAACCTCTCTTCTGTCAGGGTGGAGGAGAGTTATTGTCCAGCTGTACACACGAAGGAGGAGAATGGGATGAAGGGGAAATACAAGAAATTCTTATTTACATGTTTATTCCTAAAAACAAACAAACAAACAAATAAATAAATGTTGATTTCTCATCTCAGATTCTTCATGATTGGTGCCTCAATTACATTTTGTTATTATTATATTCTTGTGGTGTATTTTAATGTGACTTATCATCCCTACCTTCTAGTCTCTTTTTTTTCAAAAGTGTCTTGACTAATTGTGGACACTTATTCAAGGTGATTTTTTTTTGGTATTGGTTTTTCAATTTCCCAAAAGCTTCTGATGAGATATTTGTAGGAATTGAATTTAACTTACAGATAAACTTGGAGATAACTGACATCTTTACAATGGTAAGTCATTCTATCAATAACCATATGGTATATTTCTCCTTTTATTTGATCTTTTATAGCTTTTGAGCCATGGACAGAAGAGGCATGTGTAAGGGTGATGGGTATTGCAATATTGCAATGAGCACTGGGTGTTATGCAAACAATGAATCATGGAACACTACGTCAAAAAGTATGGAAGTACTGTATGGCGACTAACATAACATAATAATAAAAAAAGAATTTGTAAAAAAAAAAAGTGGTATGTGCAACTTCAAGGATATGCCTTAAAAGAGAAGGAACATGCCTTTCTCCTCCTCTTTCCTCCTTGCTGGCTAGATTGTGGGTGGGAATATTGAAATGAAAGCAGCTGGGGTGCCTGGGTGGCTCAGTCCATTAATCTCTGATTCTTGATCTCAGCTCAGGTCTTGATCTCAAGGTCATGAGTTCAAGCCCCAGGTTGAGCTCCACCAGTGTGGAGCTTCCTTAAAAAACAAAACAGGGGGGCGCCTGGGTGGCTCAGTGGGTTAAAGCCTCTGCCTTCAGCTCAGGTCATGATCTCAGGGTCCTGGGATCGAGGTCCGCATTGGGCTCTCTGCTCAGCAGGGAGCCTGCTTCCTCCTCTCTCTCTGCCTGCCTCTCTTCCTACTTGTGATCTTTCTCTCTGTCAAATAAATAAATAAAATCTTAAAAAAAAAAACAGGGGTGCCTGAGTGGCTAGTGGTTAAGCCTTTGCCTTCAGCTCAGGTCATGATCCCAGAGTCCCGGGATTGAGCCCCACATCAAGCTCCGCATTGGGCTCTCTGCTAGGCAGGAAGCCTGCTTCTCCCTCTCTCACTCCCACTGCTTGTGTTCCCTCTCTGGCTGTGTTTCTCTCTGTCAAATAAATAAGATCTTAAAAAATCCCCAAAACAAAAAACAGGGCTCCTGGGTGGCTCAGAGGGCTAAGCCTCTGCCTTTGGCTCAGGTCATGATCCCAGGGTCCTGGGATTGAGTCCCACAGTGGGGTCTCTGCTGGGTGGGGAATTTTCTTCCCTCTCTTTCTCTGCCTGCCTCTCTGCCTATTTGTGATCTCTCTTTCTGTGTCAAATAAATAAATAAAATCTTTAAAAAACAAAAAACAAAACAATAACAAAAAGAAACCTCAGAAGCCATTCAGGATCATGAAGTGACCTTGGGCTAGAGACTATATATAGCTGAGTAACAAGTTAGAAGGGGCCAGGATTCCTCCTCCTCTGAAGCTCCATCTGGGCCTGGACACCTATTTCTGAACCACTTTGGGAAAGAGAAATAAACCTCCAATTTATTTGATCCTCTGTTGTTTTGGTTGTGTTGGCATTCACAGTAACGACATAGTTACACTGTACCCCAGAGATTCTCAAATTGGGGTTCTCTAGGACAGGAGTGACAGCATCACCTGGAAATTTATTAGAAATACCCACCCAAGGTGCCCTTCAACAGATGAATGGAAAGAAGTTATGGTCCATATATATCACGCCTCCATCAGAAAGGATGAATACTCAACTTTTGGAGTAACATGGACAGGATTGGAAGAGATTATGCTGAGTGAAATAAGCCAAGTAGAGAAAGTCAAGTATCACATGGTTTCACTTACTTGTGGAACATAAGGAGTAATATAGAGGACGGTAGGAAAAGGAAAGGAAATGGGAAGTGGGGTAAATCGGGGAGGGAGATGAAACAAAAGAGGCTTTGGACTCAGAGACAAACTGAGGGTCTTGGAGGGGCGAGGGTGGGGGGAATGGGTTGGCACGTATTGCATGGAGCACCGGGTGTGGGGCATAAACAGTGAATCTTGGAACACCAAAACATAAATTTAAAAAAATACCCACTCATGGGACCGTCTACTGAATCAGAAATGCTGGGTGGGGCCCAGCAATCTGCTCTAATGAGCCCTCTATGTGGTTGTGATGTATGCTACCATCTGGAAGGCATTGCCCTATTTCTCTCTTAGGTCCAACACATACCATAGGATGTTCATGTGATGACTGCCTACTTTCTTTAGGAGGCAGAGCTCAGAGGTTATCCTGGAAGTGAAGGCAGCCACACATATCCTTCATGTAGTTGAGTAGAGGGCAAGAGAAGGACCTGACAATTTTATTTATTCCTGATAACAGTTGTTTCATGAATGGCTGATGGTTGCCCATGGCTCCCCTCTGCTGACTTGTTAAACTAGGCTAATTAAAGACTCCACATTTGGCTCATCGGTGACCAGTCCATGATTAGATTCTTATTCAGGCCATTGTAAGTCTAGATAATTAGATTTACCTATTAATCCACAGCACTGTCCCCATTTACCACAGTACACAGCATTACAAGAATGCTCTGGTCCTCTGGGCACATTAAATGAGAGATAATTTCACACTTACCATCAAGAATTCACTAGGCACACTTTCTGCCAAGTTTCTAATTCAAAACTAATTTTTGAAAACCATTTTCTGAAAACCAGCTTATATAAAATTTAATCTCTTTTAAGAGTTTATTAATCCATTGAGATCTCCTATTCTTTTGCTATCTGTCTCAGTAAACTGACTTAAGAGAAAATGAGGTTTATTGGCTCACAAAATGAACTCCCACAGTATAGATAGTAGAAGCTTCAGGCATGGCTGGATCCAGAGACCCAAAGGAATCCTCAGAACTTAGTTTCACTCCTGGCACCTGTGGGGTCTACTTTCCTCTGTGAAAGCTCCATTCTCAGCTATTTCCATGTGGTGCCTGTAGCAGCTCTGGTTTTATAATCTTTATAGCTGGCAATCCTAAGAGTTCGGAAACAGCACCAGAATGGAGGCTCACTGGCCTGACTTGTGTCATGTGCTCATCCCTGAACCACAGGCATAAAATATTCTGACATTCCCCTAAGTATCTGCACATCCTGGTTAGGTAAGTGCCTCCACCATCCAGGAGCAACCATGTCGGTGCCCTCCACGAGACTTCTCCCTCTCATCTTTGTGACGTCCTTAGGGATAAGGAGTAAGCAGGGTCTAGAAGAGCAGAACTATATCTGAGGACTGGTGGGTTAACCATTAATGATCTCTACCAGAAACGTACAGATCCAGAAAATCCAGTGAATTGAAAAGACAGAGACAAGGAGGCATGACATTATGAAATGTGTAGAGAAGAAGGCCTGGACTGAGGGAGAAAGATACCGAGGAACATCAACAGATAATTATAGTGAAAGACAAAATTATGAGGGATTGACAGAGATACATAGAGAGATGAAAACCAATAGGGAAGGATCTGTAGCTGGAATGGAGAGACAATAGATCCTCCACCACCCGGTATACACACACACACACACACACACACACACACACACACACGCACGCGCACACGCACGCACACGCATCTGTGGGAACGTTGCCAGGGAGAGAGAATAATTCAAGAAGCCCGAGAATAAATATGTCTATTGGGTATGAGGGTTCAAAGCTGGTTATCTGAGAGATTCTTTCAGGAATGGTGGGACAGGTATTTCTAGAAAGTAGGATGAGAACCATGGTGAAACTACAAATAGAAGATCTGGTAGGATTGTGTACTCATAAGTATTTACTGAAACCACAAAAGAGAGCCACATCCTAATAAAAAGTATCTTTCAAAACTTGAACAGACTTTCCTCCAAAGATGTGAAGATGGCCAAAAAGCACGTGAAAATACCCAACCTTATTCATCATAAGGGAAGTGCAAATCATACTGCAGAGAGGCGCCACTTCCCACCAAGCTGGCTAGAATTTGAAAAAACGAAAATAACAAGTGTCAGTAAGGATGTGGAAAAATAGGAGCCTGTACATTGTTGGTGGGAATGTAAAACGGTGTAGATACTAAGTATTTGTAGTGGCATCATTCACAGTAGCCAAAAGGTGCATACCTCAAGTGTCTATCAAAAGATGAATAGATAAACAAAAGCTGGTATAGCCAGACAATGACACATCATTCAGCCATAAAAAGTAACAAAGAGGGGCGTCTGGATGACTCAATTGATTAAGCAGCTGCCTTTGGCTCAGGTCATGATCCCAGGGTCCCGGGATCAAGTCCTGCATCAGGCTCCCTGCTTAGCCAGGGGCCTGCTTCTCCTTTTCCCTCTGCATGCCGCTTCCCCTGCTTGTGCTTTCTGTCTAATTAATGAAATATATTTTTAAAAAAGCAACAAAGAACATGGTGTGCCTGGGTGACTCGGTTAAACATCCGACTCTTGATTTTGGCTCAGATCATGATCTCACAGTCGTGAGATCAAGCCCCATATTGGGCTCCACACTCAGTGGGGCATCTGCTTGAGATTCTCTCCCTCCATCCCTTCCCCAACCCCACACTCTCTCTAAAATAATAAATCTTTTTAGAAAAGTAATGAAGTACTGATGCATGCTATGGTGTGGATGAACCTCCAAAACGTGTTAAGTAAAACCAGACACAAAATGTTTTATGATTTCATTTATACATCAAGTCCCCCATAGGGAAACCTATGGAGACAGCCTGCAGTCTGTGGCTGCCATTGGATGGATGACGGGGCGCTGATAATTGATCGCGTCAGGGACACAGGGTTTGCATTTAGGACGGTGAAAATGTTTTAGAGCTTGGTACAGATGATAGTGGCTGTTTAACACTGTGAAGGTACTAAATGCCACTGAATTGCTACATTAATGGTTAGTGTTACGTGCTGAATCTAAAAATGGTTATGTGACTTGTACTTACATTAGATTCATATTCTGTGCTCTTTTATGTGATTTTCTGTCAGGTGCAGCCACAAGAGAGCAGAAGCACAAGAACAGAAAATTTATTATACTCCAAGGTCTGAAAGAGGAGGTCATCCCATGTCATGTGGGGTCACGGGGTCAGGATCAGGTGTGGGCAGGCAGCAGAAGACAGGACTGAGACAAGAGCTTTTCCCATGGCCTTGGTTGGCGTGGGAAAGGCAAGGCAGGATAGGGTAAACAGTTTAGGATTGACTGGTTTGAGTAATCTCTGTGGTCTCTAAGCTACATAGATACCCATTACCTGGCTTGGGATGATTAAGGCAGAGGAATATGGCCTCCTGGGGGAGTACAGGACAAAGAGAGAGGAGGTAGCCCCCTGAATTGATTCATTTGCAGATGAAAGGCATGCTCTGGGATGAGTCCTTTGCTCTCTCCCAGGACTGGTGGGCCCTGGAAGGGGCAGTCTCTCCCAACCCAGAAAGGGTAGTTTTTGGTTTTTTTTGTTTTTTTTTTTTAAGATTTTATTTGACAGAGTGAAACATAGCCAGAGAGGGAACACAAGCACGGGGAGTGAGAGAGGGAGAAGCAGGCTCCCCGCCAAGCAGGGAGCCCGATGTGGGACTCGATCCCCTGTCTCCGGGATCATGACCTGAGCCGAAGGCAGTCGCTTAACCAACTGAGCCACCCAGGCGCCCCTGTTTTTTGTTTTTTTTAAAAGGACAAAATAGCCCAATATGTAGAACCTAAAAAATATATATATATATATATATATATATATATATATATATATATATATATATATATATAGTAACATATTGGAAAGGGAGAGAGAGGGAGAAGCAGAGAGAACCTGCCGACCTAGGTTCTGGGAACAGCACTAAACCCAGAGTCTTGCTCTCCTGGAGCTTGCCCTCTAGTGGGAGCAGCAGACAACAGAAAATGAGGTAAGATAAGCTTGGGTAGTGATGGGGACTTTGAAAACAGGAAAGGCAGAGTCAGGTACTAGAAGATATAGTACAGTACAGGGTGGGCGAGCCATCTCAATAAGGTGGTCAGAGAAGGTCTTTCTGAGGAGGGAGCATGGAGCAGAGACACAGTGAGTAGAGGGGGAGCTCCATCTGGAAAGGCTATCTAAGGAGAGGAGACAGCAAGTGCAAAGTGCTAAGATGGGACTGTGGAGGGGCGGGGGTGATCTGAAGAGCTGGGGGGCCAGGTGGGACATGGAGAAGGTGACATGGCCAGGCCGGGACCGTGCAGCCTTATGGAGCCCCCATGAGGGCTTTTGGAATTGTTCTACATGTACTGGGAGGACAGTAAAGAACGAAGAGCATCAGGTGACACGCCCTCCATGTGGCACGACACAGGGGGCTCTCTGTGCATGGACCACACTGTGACGGAGTTTCCCTGGAGTTGGCTGAGTGGGCGGCCTTGCCACCCCAATTCTCCTCCCCATGGCCGACATTGCTCATGGACCCCAGATCCCGCTCCCAGCCCTGGATGCTCAGAATCTTTCCTCAACAGGGACTCCAGTAATGACCTCAGCCACATCCTCAGAGCGGACCTCGCCAGGCCCAGTCTCTGCCGCCGTTTTCCCCTGACACCCGGCTGACACAAGGACCTCCTGGGGCCAGACTGACAGAGACCCGGTGACACAGAGTTGGAGCAGACCCGGTCAGTTCTTTATTGGGAAGGGGATGCTGTCCGTGATCCGACAAATCTGAGACCCCAAAAAAATCTCGAGTTCAACACCCAGGTGGGACGCGGTGATGTCATAGCTGCCGTGGAAGAAACCCCGGGAATGGCAGTTGTGCCAGCGCCAGTAGAGCTGGATGATGCGGGCGGCGTGCAGCAGGCGGCAGTAGCGCTGGCGGACGCACCACATGCGGACCAAGGCCTGCAGCTGGACCACCGCCCGTTCTTGCCGCGAGAAGGACTCGAGGGCTGCTCGTTTTCGCTTCTCCAGCAGCTTGGTCAGCGTCAGCTTCCACCACTGCTGAATGATACATGCTCGGAGGGCCGCGTGCAGCAAGGTCCTGCGCACCAGGGTGCCCCGCCACCACGCCTGGATCTTTATGGCTTTCTGCTCTCGGTCAGGGCGCTTCTTTTTCTTTGGGAGGAGAAGTGGTAAAGATAAAGAAGGGATCCTCAAGGAACATCCCCCACCCACCTCAGCTCCAGGGCCTGCCAAGCAGACCTCCCTCAGAAGTTCAGGAGCACTGGGTGGAGAGCCAGTAGACCACATAGGTGTCCTGCCTCTGCCCCTCTCTCTTAGTGGAGCTGGACACCTCACATTGCCCCCCGAGGCTGGGGCTCCTTGGTGTAGAATGGAGCATTCTGGGGAAGGGCAGGAGAGGCACACCATGTGTCATGTTCCACCTGGGACTGGCCACCTACCTGGGCTGCCTATTCCTTCCCTTCCACCCTCCCGCGGGGGCTGGAGAAGTGGCAGCCTTTGTTTGCTTTCATGCCGGACCCCAGCTCACCCCACAACCTGCTGTGTCCCTCAGTCAAGTCGCGGTATTAGGAGTTTCACTGCTCCATGCAGTGAGGAGACCTTCTCATCTACCTCTCACTTTCACTTCTTTGGGTTCTTACACCTTAAACTTCAGTTAGCACGCAGACAGGTGCACATGGGCACACGCGCGCCCCCACACGGTTCTCTACTCGGCTTCTCCTGAGTGTGGCAATGCCCTCCCCACACACAGCCTCACTGCCCCACTCCCCAGCTTGGCATGGTCTGATTCCCACTCATCGGTGGTTCCCCTCCTTACCACCAAGTCTCTGTGCCTCAGGCACCCACCTTTCTCTGATGGAGAAGGAACTCGGAGGAGAGGATAACCAAGGATAAGCCAGAATGTCCCAGGCCAATCAAGACGAACGGCTGCCCTCCTCATTCCATCTCTCGGTAGGGCTACCGTTCATCCTTACTGATCTCGGACATTCTCGGTTTATCCTTATTGTTCTGAGGAATCATTCATAGCCCTATCTTTCACTCACGAATGGGATCTGGTTCAGATGACAGATTCCAGGACCATCCATGCCATGGGGCACAGAGAAGACAACCCAACAATCCTTGCAAACAGGAGACACCCTCAAATTTGAGGGCCTCCATTGACCTACCTTTGGTGGAGGGGGCGGGGGTAGGGGTGGGAGTGAAGGTGGAGGAGGTGTGGGTGGAGATGGGAGAGGTGTGAATGGAGTCTCTTCTTCTTGCTTTTTCTTCTCCTCTTTTGGTTCCTGCAATGTGATTTCCTCCACGTCTTCTATCACAATTTCATGAAACTGGCCATCCTTCTGGCCAACCTTCTGCAATCAGAGTTCAGAGGGGAAGGTATGGGTAGATGTTCTTTGTCCAACTTCATGCCAAGTCCACCACATACTCAACTTCCTGCCTGCCCAGAGTCCCTAGATGTAGAACCCGCATCCTGAATTAACTGTGGAAATCCACCTTCCCCTGCCCGCAACTTTGGGTGGCTCTCTCTTACACAAAGCTGAGTGCCCATGACTTGGATATAGATGGTTCAAAGCCCCTAAGGTCTGTAATCCCCTAAATTCCCCATGATTAGGAGCTTGATGGCCCCATTGCTCCCAGGTCTGTACTCTCCCAGCTGCAGCCTGGCAGGAAGAGGGGAGGAAGAGACAGGGATGTGATGTCATAAGGGCACCTGTGACTCGGGCTCCCGATGGTTCCAGACAGTTGAGTTCTTTTTGGTGAAAATATGGAAGTCCTTGCCCACTCTTTCCTAGCATATGTGCCAAAATTTGACAAGGCAGAACACAGGGTGCCTGGGTGGCTCAGTGGGTTCAAGCCTCTGCCTTTGGCTCAGGTCATGATCTCAGGGTCCTGGGATCGAGGCCCACATTGAACTCTCTGCTTGGCAGGGAGCCTGCTTCCTCCCCTCTCTCTGCCTGCCTCTCTGCTTACTTGTGATCTCTCTCTCTCTCTCTGTCAAATAATAAATGAACTCTTTATTTTAAAAAAAGGCAGACACAGAAAATACTGCCCATGGACACAGAAGTTTATAGAGATAGTAATTTCAGGCTGGTGGATAAAAACACAAATTTGAGACAATTTAAACATTAAGAGAGAATTCAACTAGATGCATTTCATTTCAATCAAACAATGAAAATAAATAATGGTGAAAAAGAATGAGTTGGCAGCAAAATGTTAAATAAGCAGTTCACTAAAGATTTATGAATGGCTAGGAAGCACATGAAAAGTTCCCCAACATCATCGGTCATGAGGAAAAGGAAAATCAGTAGCACAGTAAGCCCACCCTCCCTCCCCGCACACCTTAGAGAATGGCTAACATAAAATAACAATGCCAAATATTGGCTAAGGCATACAACAGCTGAATCTCTTGCAACACTGCTGGCAGGACGGTAAGGAACAGTTTCTACTGAATTTCAGTATTTATCTATACTAGAACTCAGCAGGTCTGCACCTAGATATTTACATGAGAGAAATGAAAACATGAGTCTGCAAAAGAGTTGTGCATGCCTGTTAATAACAACTTTATTCAAAGAGGTCAATGGTGAAATAATTCAAGTGTGCACCAACAGGTGACTAGGCAAAGCAATTGTGGGATGTTCATTCAATGAAATTTTAAAAGTAATAAAAATGGACAATGAGCTGACACCCACAATAACACACGTGAACCTCGAAAACATTATGCTAAATGAAGAAAGCCAGACATCAAAGAGCATTTATAGGGCGATTCCACTTATAAAAAGTTAGAAAACCGGCAAAATGAAACCATAGGTAAGATAATTCCAAACAGAGTTTGCACCTGGGGTAAGGTATAAGAGGTTTTGCCAGCAAACAGCACAAAGGAAAAGAGATTTGCTACATCTTGTTTTGGGTGGTGGTTACCTGGGAATACAGAATCATGATAACTCACCAAACACCATTAAGAAGCACTCAATAAAGCCACAATGGGGGGTATGTGGAGAGGAGGAGGCCACTAAAGGTTGGCGGTAGTGAGAAGGTAGTGGGATGAGTGGGGTGGGGAAGACAGTGGTTGGCTAGAAGAGGCGGGAAGAGGTTGGGACATGTGGCAGAGGGAGGGCAGAGAAGTATCTGTTTGGAGATGTAGGTGTAGACCATCCCCAATGCCAGGCTTGTATCTCTGGTCTCTTTCTTAGTTTAGATCATGGCCCAGAAGTTTTGTTATGTTTTGTTTTTGTTTTTTACTACATTGTTACTTTTCAGTTCATTCAAGCAAAAAAAATTTTTTTTAAAGATTTTATTTGGGGCACCTGGGTGCCTCAGTTGGTTAAGCGTCTGCCTTCAGCTCAGGGAAGTTCCGAATCGGACCGTCTGATCTCAGGGAAGTCCCGAATCGGACTCCCCGCTTGTTGGGAAGCCTGCTCTCCCTCTCCCTCCACCTGCTGCTCTGCTTACTTGTGCTCTCTAGCCTTCTGTCAGATAAATGAAAAAATATCTTTTTAAAAAGATTTTATTTACTTATTTATTTGAGAGAGAAAGAGTGCAGGAGCAGGGGAGAGGGGCAAAGGACAGGAGGAAGCAGACTTCCTGCTGAGCAGGGAGCCCAACCTGGGGCCGGATCTCAGGACCCTGGGATCATGACCTGAGCGGAAGGCAGACGCTTAACCAGACTGAGCCACCCAGACGCCCTTTCAAGCAGAAGTTTAAAAAAAAAAAATTGATCAGTTCTTCCATTTCTTCGCAGCAAAAGGATTAATCCTAATGACTCAACGCACCATTATCTGAAGCCTAAGTCTCTCCGGATTATAGGCGCTTTTTTCAAATTGAAGCACAGTTAACACACTCTCGTTACATTAGTTTCAGGTGTACAACACAGTGATCGAATACTTTTAATCCCTGCTCTACGTTTATCGA
>PITA01031110.1:0-15662 GCA_004023965.1 Spilogale gracilis
ACAGAGAGAACACAGCCAGAGAGGGAACACAAGCAGGGAGAATGAGAGAGGGAGAAGCAGGCTTCCCACCGAGCAGGGAGCCCGATGTGGGACTCGATCCCGGGTCTCCAGGACTGTGGCCTGAGCCGAACGCAGTCGCTTAACCAACTGAGCCACCCAGGCATCCCTAGCAGGGAATCTTCTTAAGGGTCTCTCTCCCTCTCCCTCTGTGCCCCATCCTTGCACTCTCTCTCTCTCTCAAATAAAAAAATAAATCTCTAAATGAAAATAAAGAATAGCTAGAGGAAGCATTGCTAGGTGA
Organism: Spilogale gracilis; assembly: GCA_004023965.1. Taxonomy (NCBI): domain Eukaryota; kingdom Metazoa; phylum Chordata; class Mammalia; order Carnivora; family Mephitidae; genus Spilogale; species Spilogale gracilis. The sequence goes on from PITA01031110.1 coordinate 302, forward strand.
GCTCACTATAATATACCTCTCTTGATGCCCATTAAGTGGCTTTGGTCCTAATAAGCATTCATTAAAGGGTGACTGAGTCAGAAGTGGCCAGCAGATGTGACTTCAAGTGCCAGTATGAACACCAACTAACTATGTAAACATCAAATCTCTAAATCAGTTTCTTCATCTAAAGAGTGGAAATTCTAATATGGTTATTTAGTGGACAGACAAAAATTAAAATTAATAAACAACACATACACACTTTTATTTATATGTAAAAGTACTATAAACCGCAAAAAGCTCATAAATACTAAATACTATTTTTAATGGTCAAAACTATACGTTTGGATTGAATTCTTCCCATCCATTGTTAAAGACTCGTGTGCTTGATTTCATAAGGTTATTTTTTTTATGGGCATACAAACAAAAACCTGGTATCCACTTTGCTTGGATTTTCCCTTTTAGCAAAGTTATTTACAGTTTAAATGTCATACATCAATAGAGCCTACTCTGAGAGGAGCCACTGAACTCTTACTACACACCTATCAACATGCTAAGTCCTGTACACATATTCTCATTTAATACACACAAAAATATTTTGAATTAAATATAAATAGTATCTCCATTTTATGTAGAAGGAAGCTGAGACTCAGAAAGATCGGGTAATTTTCCCAAAGACACACAAATAATAAGCACTAGAACTTAGATTTGAACCGAAGTCCTCAATAAAATGTGTGTGTTCAAACTTGTCTTTCTAAAACTGTCATGGAAATGTCCACATTACCCAGAAACACATTATTGTTAATAGTCTCCCTAGAACTTGCTTTAAGATATGACTAACTCAATGCTATCATTATGGCTAAGCCTTTTAAAATATAACACATTTCATCCTCAAGGCTGAAGCTGTTAAGTGTTCTTCATTGAATTATTTCCTGAACCTGATCCTGATGTGTTTTTAATTGAAAAACATTCTGCTTAGACTAAATGCAAAAAAACTAAATAGCAAAATCTGTTTGTAAGCCAGATGTAAGCAGTGAGATGACTCCTAAAAAAACCTATAAAAACTCAACTTGTAAATTGCCAACAAATACATCAATTAAATTTTGCTCTTAATTTGTGTCACTTCTGGGTTTTTGTCCTTCTGGCCTAGCTTTTCTCCTCTTTCACAGTCTTTTCTTTCTCTTTTATAATTAAAACTTGAAACCAGGTCTTCAAACAAAATCTTCTGACTTTATATAAATCAAAGTCTTCTGACATTATATAAAAATTGCTTAATGATTTTATGCAGCAAAAAAATCATTGAATCATAGACTATTATAGCCAAAGTGAATCTTAGTGATTACCTGGTATAACCCCCTCATCTTACAGAAGACAAACTGAGGCCTAAGAAAGGTCATACATCAAGCTGGTATCCTTCTTCTCACAGAGAATTCCATAAGAAACACTGACCTAGAAAACCATAGTCACGTTGTTAATTACTATAAACCAATTCCCCATTCTTGCCTCAGTTTATCCACCTGCAAACAATGAAAGGAGTGAATTAGGTAAGCTCTAAGAAAACTCTGACCTCTAATGTAAATTTTCTTAATTTTTTCTCACTCCTAAATATGTGCAACTATGTCACACATAGATTCACATCCATATCTATATTTCTTTCTATGTTTGAGTTGATATGAATACTGGATAGTGGCTATGTACTATTCCAAGCTAACTCAATATTCAAAATTATGAACTTACTGATATGTAGAGAACTATCAGTAGACTAATTTCATGGTCTTCAACTTTAGTCTCAAACCCATTCTGCAGAGACCATGGATATTACATGATATCACTTTCTAATAACATGGCATTTCATCTAGTTTCATTAGACACTGTTGATAATCAGATGCAAGCTAATAAAAGGAAATTGCATTAGCTTCTCTTTGGTCTAAGTGACCAAATCCCATCATACTTAAGCAAAATGAGAATATATTGGATGAATATACAAATATCTTAGAAAAGAACTGAACAGCAAAACCATATCTGGCTTCAGGAATAGCTGGACTGTTACCAGGGTCTTTAGGATGTCCTTCACCTCTCTTTACTGTTCTCTAGAATTGGCCTCATTCTGTTCCATAAACTGCCTTTCTCTATACTTTGGAAAACACAGCTGACAACACCAATGATGTTCTACATGCAACCTTTCAGCCCATGAAGAGACAATGACCTTATTCGTCAACCAAAGATCAAAAATCTCAGAGAGAAATGGCTCTGACCTGGCTCATGTTCTGTGTGCCTACCTCTGAACCGAACAGTTTGGGGTCAATGGTCAACTATGAGGCACCAATGTAATTATTCTCTTAATAAGCAAGTTGATGATAAAAGGAAACTTACAGAAAAGGGGTCCTCAGCAGACTCTTTTTGTTTCTACTCCACCAATAAAATTGTGGATTCCCTGAGTCCAAGGCTGATATTGGAGATCAAGGGGAAGACTATTTTCTGGGGTATCAAGAATAATTTAAAGATAACACTGAGCTTTGGATAATGCTGCAATGGGAAATTAATGGTCTGGTGGGGAGCTCAACTCCAAACACAGTTCCATATTGTACATGCCAAGATGTCATGGAGATTGCAACCAATTTAACCTTTTCTAAACATAAAATATTAATTCAAGGTATTGGAAGCACTGTTTTACATGGCAATATATTTTTCATTTGTAACAATTGACAGCGGTGGAAAAATAGAATTTGTTTCATATAAATTCATCTTTAACAACTTCAGTTTCAAGTGAAGTGCCAAAGATTTGTATTTATTCTTGAAAATATGACAACTATATATTTTATAGATCCCCTCATAGTCTACTTAAGCTTTCTTTTACTTTTTTTGACTTCTTTCCCCCTACTCAGTTGGGGGCAAATAGCTCATGACAACAGGAAGGCATGTGCTGTTGGTGAAGGCTTTGTGCCAGAGCATCCACACTTTCCAGTAGTGCTTAACCTTGTTCCTGAGTTTATAGGTTAGAGTAACTACCAACTAGCAGCCGGGTTAGTGTAAAGAGGAGATGAGAATACCAATACTATTTTCCTTGTGCCAAGAGTCACAGCAGTATTATTCTCCTGGGCATTGAGTGATGAGGAAGGAGGTTTGTATCATGAATATTTACCTGTTGTTTTGAATTATAATAAACCAAACATGAGATTTGTTTTACTTTTCTGGAAATGCAATAAATTAATTAAAGACATTCTGGGTGTGAGACTATTTTTAAAAGCTTTTTTAGAGCAGTTTGTGGTTCACAGCAAAGCTGAGAGAAAGGTACAAAGATATCCCATCTACTCTCTGGCCACACACATGCACAGTCTTCCCCACTGTCAACTTCCCCCACCATATGGGTACATTTGTTAGAATTATTGAACCTACATAGAAATACCATCATTCTCCAGAGTCCACTGTGTACTTTAGAGTTCATTTTTGATGTTGTACATTTTACTGGTTTGGACAAATGTATAATGATATGTATCAACCACTATGGTATTACACAGAGTATTTTCACTGCCCTAAAAATCCTCTGTGCCCTGTCTATTCATTCCTCCCTTTCTATTAACCTCCCCTTCAAAATCTGTTTCTATAGTTTTTACTGTCTCCATAGTTTTGCTTTTTCTAGAATGTCATATAGTAAAAACCATATAGTATAAGTAACCTTCTCAGGTTAGCTTATTTTACTTAGTAAGATGAATTTATTTCCTCCATGTCTTTTCATGGCTTCATAGCTCATTTCTTTTTAGCACTGACTAATATTCCCTAGTCTGGATATATAAGTTTCCTTATTCAGTCACCTATTGAAGGACATCTTGATTGCTTCCAAGTTTTGGCAATTTGAATAAAGCTACTAAAAACATCCACATGCAGGTTTCTGTGTGAAAAAATAGCTCCTTTAGATAAATACCAAGATTGAAATTGTTGTATCGTATGGCAAGAGAATGTTAGTTTTGTAAGAAACTGCCAAACTACCTTCCAAAGTAGCTGTGCCATTTTCCACTTCACCAGAAATGACTGAGAATTCCAGTTGCTCCACATCCTTGTCAGCATTTGCTATTGTCAGTGTTCTGGATTTTGGCCATTTTAATAGGTATATAATGGCATCTCATTGTTAGACCCACAAAAATATAGTCAACTGATCCTTTTTTTTTTCTTTTTTGTCAGAGAGAGAGAGAGCACAAGCAGGGGGAGCAGCAGGCAGAGGGAGAAGCAGGCTCCCCACTGAGCAAGGAGCGAATGTGGGACTCCATCCCAGGACACTGGGATCAAGGCTGGAGCTGAAGGTAGCCACCTAACTGACTGAGAAACCCAGGTGTCCCAAGTCAACTGATCTTTGATAAATGAGTAAAGACAATATGATGGAGAAAAGACAGCCTTTTCAACAAATCATGTTGGAACAAAGGACATGATGCACATGCCAAAAAATGAATCTAGATACAGACCTTATACCCTTTACAAAAAGTAACTGAAAATGGATCACAGGCCTAAGTCTTAAAGCAAAACAAAAAACCCAGAAGACAGTATAGGAAAAAAATTAGATGGCCTTGGGTTGGGCACATTTTTAGATATGACATTAAAAACACAATCTATGTATGAAAGAACTGAGAAGCTAGGACTTGATTAAAAATAAAAATTTCTTCTCTGTGAAAGATATTGTCAAGAGAATGAGAAGACAAGCCACAAACTGGTGAAAAAAATATTTGCAAAGGACACATTTGATAAAAGACTGCTATCTAAAACATACAAAAAACTCTTGAAACCCCACAAAAATAAAATAAAGAAACCAATTTAAAAATAGGCCACAGACACTTCACCAAAGAAGGTGTACAGATGGCAAATAAGCACATGAAAAGAGCCTCCCCATTGTATGTCATCAAATATAAGACTTTTTATTTTAAAAAAAAGAGGATTAAGCCACTCAATATTCAACAACAGGTTGAGATTAGAGTTCTTCACAACAATGTAACAAATTAATATTCAGTCTCATATTTTAAACTTAATCTGTTAGAGACATTTATCTTACTCATAAAATGACTATTTACTTAGTACAACACCTAAGATATACTTTCATTCTAAGAGAATATATACTGTTTTGGTACCAGCGGCGTTAACGAAGGATGTCGGGGGCACCCCCCAAAGATGGCGCTGCTTCTGCTGTGGAGAGCTCCACATGGGATGGCAGCAGTGCTGCCAAGGCTATGGCGCCGAGCGCATGAAGCAGCTCCAGGAAGCGCCCGCCCTGAAGATCTCGTGACCAGACGCCTCATACGTGGGTCCGTGCTCAGTGCGTGATCACCGGACTCCACCAATGCCTGCTGGCCATGCAGTCCACGCACCACGTGATCTCCTCTCTGATTGGCTGGGATACTAAATAAAAGGGGGCTAGAAAGCTTCCTGGAAGGAGACGAGGAGAGGCGGGGAGACAGTGAGGAGGAGAGAGGAGGGAGGTGGCCAGGTGGCCAGGGGGCCAGGCGGCGAGGCCGGAGAGGAGAGAGGATGGGAGACGTCAGGAGAGGACGGGAAAGGAGAGAGGAGAGAGAGACAAGAGGGGGAGGAACCAGAGAATAAACGCGAGCTTCAACGTCGACCTCTGTGTTGCGTCTTCTCTGCTGGCGGGGAACCCGACAGAAGGAAAATTGGTCAGGTTAGTTTTTAAAATTAGCAGGTTAATTATCACAGTTTTTGAGGATGCATAATCTCCCATGATGAACAGTTTGATTTAAAATAAACACAGTTTTCTATAACAATATTTTTCTCAAATACATTTAATTACAATAAATAGAATCTCAACTAGCTTTGGAACTATTAAAATAAAAAATATTAATATTGCAGGAAACTTTTTCTCTCCCTTTTAATAAACTAATGGAGATACAGATTCCATTTTTTTTTTAATGACAAGACACAGGTAAATACAGATTTACTTAAATGGTGTGGTAAATGATGTGTAAACATTTACCAACCTTCTCCTCTATTGAAACAGAAGCTTGTAACTACTCCATCTTTCACTCTCAAAAGCACTCGTGTCAACAATTCATCAGACCCTTAACTTTCCTGCTTTAAAAAGAAATAACTTGTAGGCTAACCTTCAATTTTTGTTTTCATCAGGGATGACTTAAACATATTTTAAGATTTAAATTAATTTATTCCAGCAGAAATACAGAATTTCACCAGAACTATATAGACTGACAGAAATTTCAGAGACCATGTAGCCCAAATCCCTTAATTTTACAAATAAGGAAAACAATACTGGAAAATGGAAACAAATCTTCCCAATACCACAGAACAAATTAACAACAGAGACAAACTTGAAAATCCAGGGCTCCCTTGATTCCCAGTCATCTGACTCCTAACCTGCCAGACTTCTTTTAAAGTCACGTTGTATTACGCAAAGTTGAGCTGAGATAAGCATCTATTGTTTTCATCAGAATATGCTAAAGTCATGGGTTGTTAGATTTGTTGAAAAGATATAAGCACTGTTTTCAAAGGTAGTATAATCTGATGGAACAACTCAGGTAGACACATATGAAAGAAAATATCATGCAGTTTATTCCTAAGTATTTCGAGTAACAGAAGGAAACAATGATGCACTTACCTAAAATAAATATAATCCCAAGAAATAGACCTACATAAGAGCCCCTGCCAATTTCAATCCTCCTTTAAAAAAAAAAAAAATTAAATAGGCTCCATGCCCAGCATGGAGCCCCACACAGGGCTCAAACTCAAAATGACAACCCTGAGATCAAGACCTGAGTTGAAATCAGGAGTCAACTGCTTAAACTGACTGAGCCACCCAGGCACCCCTTTATCCCTCTTTTAACAATTACTACATGTAGAAAAGTACAGATACATTAGACACAGTTTAGAAGAAGGAAAAAGACAGAAGGAAAGACAAAGCTGTGTCACAGGTATTTGGAAAAAAGGGGGGAAGGAGGGGCGCCTGGGTGGCTCAGTTGGTAAAGCAACTGCCTTCGGCTCAGGTCATGATCCTGGAGTCCCCGGATCGAGCCCCACATCGGGCTTCCTGCTCTGCGGGAAGCTTGCTTCTCCCTCTCTCGCTCCCCCTGCCTGTGTTCCCTCTCTGGCTGTGTTTCTCTCTGTCAATAAATAAAATCTTTTTAAAAAAGGGGGGGAGGAGAGAGAGAGAAAGAAAACAGGGGAAAAAGTGGAAGAGAGGGAAGGGGAAGTACGCATTAGTCTACTGGATTTCAAAACAGGTTGAGGTCACGATTAGATTTGGAAGCTATGGAAAAAACAGTGTAACAGTGTGATACCTTCAGCCTGTCTCAGATATGGAATTTGGCCCACATTTATAAAAATAATTTAAAAATTCTTTCCTGGGGCACCTGGGTGGCTCAGTTGGTTAAGCAACTGCCTTTGGCTCAGGTCATGATCCCGGAGACCCGGGATCGAGCCCCACATCGGGCTCCAGCCCCACATCGGGCTCCGTGCTCAAGGGGAAACCTGCTTCTCCCTCTCTCACTCCCCCTGCTTGTGTTCCCTCTCTGGTTGTGTTTCTCTCTGTCAAATAAATAAATAAAATCTTTAAAAAAAAAATTCTTTCCTAGGTGCAGCCAGAGACAAGACTTTTACCAGCCTTACTTCTCAGGGCTTGATCTTATGTCCTTCTATGGAAAGTGACAATGACAAGTAAGATTCCATATTTCAGACCCTTTCAGCCCTCAGAATTCATAACCAGTAGCTGGGTTTGTACAGATCTGAAGTTGCCTGACTTATAATCATGGAGGTTTAAGGCAGTGGTTTGTGTTCCCATCAAGAATTTATCAAGCAGGAATGATGTGTGATCTCAGCAAAGATATTACTTTTAATGTTGGGAAAGAAACAGAGGAAAGAAAAGGAAAATCCATATGCAGATCAATCTGGGTGATTTAGCTTTTTATCTTCAGATAATATCAAGTTCTTTTCAATGAAGGGGGATTATAACTCTTGCCTATTTGTCTTGATCATTTATTCTATTTTAACATCAACTTCAATAGTCCTACTGTGTCTCAACAATAATTATTACTGCAGTTGAGGGTTATGTCATGGAAGCCAATGCCAAAAGGAAGTTCAGCTGGTTGCTCAATTCTTATTGGATGATAAAACAAATTCACATCAGAGCATACCAGGTGTTAGGGCCTGCTTAGCCTAAGGGCAGCCATGACAGCTTCGGTAAACCCATGGTGACTTAGGCCTCTACTTATCTATAACCCCCTGGTGGTTTAGGCCTTTACAAGGCCTGTGTTGGGCTTATTGGGACAAACAGGATTAGGGCGATGCATCTTGCTTCAGTTCCTGGAATTTTATCTTACCTAAGCAGATTATGGGCAGCTGACTTGTGAACTGTGGGAAACTGCAAGAACTGCGGAAAATTACTGTGTGACTCATGCTTGCTGTTGGAAATGCATATAAACCCCTAGACCCTTGCATTCGGGGTCCTTGTTGAAACCCGCTGCGCCGGGCAGATGCTTGGACCCCAGCTAGCTGGAAATAAACCTCGCTGTGCGATTTGCATTATCCTGAGCATCCTCGGTTTCTCTTTGGGGAGGTGGTCGACATCGGACTTCAACACCAGGCAATCTAGATAATCTAATAAACACTATCTTAAATACTGAAAATGAAGAAACTTTCTGATCTTTGACGTAAACCAAGCGTAAAGACTTAAATCATAAGATGGAAAAGCAGTTCTCAGGGAGGCCAAAAAACAAAACAAAACAAAAAAGTCAGACTGAGTGTCCTAACTGAGTCTCAGAAACTCAGAGCATGTTTTCTTCCTATTTTGTGCCAAGGGGGCAGGTGTACATCTAGGTGCTCATGGCAAGTGAAAATATTTGTATGGTACCCTAAAGAACATTGAGACTTACTAAGAGAATCTTTTAAAGATTTGGTTTTAAAAAATTGTTAGAATTTTTAAAGATATAAGAAAAAATAATAATTGGGAAAATATATTAAGTATTAAATTTGATAAAATTTATGAATATAGTCTTTTCAGAAATTTGAAGAGAAAGCTAAAATTTTGTCAACAAGCATCAGATTTTGAACTCAGGCTTTATGCTTGAAATGGCTGTGATGAGCTCTTCAAATTCTTGGTAATCATCACCGACGAGAAACTACTCACAAAAGCAGAAGATAGAATATTTAATGACACTGTTTTTGTCAGTAACCACCTAACTATTTAAAACAGTTGAAATTATGTAAAGAATCTAGTGAATTTTCCTTAACTTGCATTAACAAATGTAATAGTGAGTTTTCTTGTGATTTGTAAGTGGGGTTTGAATGCAATAACATTTTTTCCATATCAAGTATTTCAAAACAAGGATAAGGTTTTAACCTGCAGATGGTACCTGCATTGTTAGAACAGTGTCACTGGAGCGTTGACACTAGAGAGAGAAATCTAGGCAGAGGAGTACCTTGTCTAGGTGGACACTCGGGGCTTCTTGTCAGAGCTGAAAATGTTGGCTTTCATTCTTAAAGTTTGTGGGCATCATGGGACATAGCCTCAAATTCCTCAGGAATCATGCTGACCTCCAAGGAACTTCAGCTAATACTGTTTACATCCTGAGACAACCAGCTTAGGACTCTCAGCTGTTGCAGAACCTGGTCAGTGGTAAGCTGATCAGATTCTCACTGCATATGCATTAAATGGTGCACAGGACCCTGGTTGGGAAGCTCTGCTTTCGAGAACAATTAGCATGTCTCTATGACTTTGTTTTACAAGTATCAGTGTTCTCAATTTCTTAGGCAAAGGCTAGGGAGAAACAAATTCAGGGCTTGGAACACTGACAAATGTCTTTATTTTCCTATAGCCCCATTGATTGATGGATGAGTTCATTCATCTATTTACTTGACAGATATTGATCACATGCCTGTTCTTTGCCAGACACTAATGTTAGTCTAACTACTGTTGCCAATGGAAATTGAGGAGAGGTTCCGCAATCTTTCACTTAAGCACTGGGGGTCCAGAATCTTAGCTCTAGAATAAAGTCATTTACCTGCCCCATCCCACATCACGTCAAATACCAAACAAGCTAACCAGTCATGATAGGCACTCAACTTCACTAGTTAATTTGTAAGATCTATATTTTTCTCAATATTTGTCTGATATATTAATACTAAGTGAGGGGTAGGACCCAAGCATCAAAAGATCTAAAATCCTGGATATTTTAATAATTAAACCCCAGAATTTCGAGATGCCTAGAGCTCACAAAGAGAAGCTGTAAAGGCAACAATGAGCAAAGTTTGTATAATGAGTTGACATTTTTTATCTTTCAGGGGAAAGTCCCTCCTTCCCCTCCCTCATATTCTTCAAAGTTTTCCTTGGGGCTTTCTGGCTTCAACCCATTAATAAAATGGCCTAATTTTCTACAAACCAAGTGACTCTTCATTCTCTTAAGAACCCTAAAGAGCCATGAGAACCATTACTATTGGCAAAGGGGATTCATGGTTCTTATCTTGAGAGTATATTAACAGAGATATGCTTTAGAGAAGAGGGACACAGGGGGCAAAGTTAACTGCCTTGCCTTCCCTACTTCCTCATGTGGACATAATATTACAGTTCAACCAAACAGCTCCCCATTGCCCAGATGTGCATTATATCCTTTAACCACTCCCTATTCTTTCTCTAAGGCCTGGTCTCACTGTCACCCACACGCCTATCTCTCCTCACCACCACCTCCCTACCCTATAGTCACTGTCCTTGAATTCGTACTACACTTCATGCATTTCCTCAAGGCACCTAACACATCATACTTAATACTTGTATATATGTCTCGATACCACATTTACCAGAAAAATCCTTAATGCATGTCTCAAGAGCCTGTCCCAGGTCAGGTACTCAGACAACACTAGATAAAAAGGTGAACATTACTATTTTTTTAACCGCCACAAAGCCAGCTCACATTTGGAGCTTAGTTACATTTCTGCCTCCAAAGCATACCTGTATATATTTCCTTGATCCTAACTGGCTGATACTTTTCTACTCTTGTGTTCTGGTCTTCCTCAGGCTGGGCTTCGCCACAGTCCCAGGACTCCTTCAGATTCCTTCAGTAACTGCCAAGTAGTGGGGAGCTGCTACTCTGCTGCCCCCTAGGGGATCCTGGCCAATAAAACTTGGCTTCCGTGGCAAAATGAACTTCAAGTGAAGCATCCAAGCAATTGATGGATGTATAAGAATAGAATACCTGTGGCTGTGAACAACTGCAAGCCGTTGACATAACAGTAAGTTAAGCCTCCGGGTTGAAACTGTCTTCCATAATGGAGCCGATCTCTAAGTAGCTCAGATTCCACAGACAGTGTTGCAATAATTGGGTGTCAGTTGGGCTTCCTCACTATCTGGGTGTTTTGTTTCAAGTTAATCTTCAACATTTTCAAGCAATTTTTCCAAAATGCTGAAGCCCAGAAGTATAAATGATAAAATACCAGGTGAGTCTTTCAGTCTTCCTAGGACTTTAGTTTCTTCTCTTCGTGTTAGCCAAAAAAAAATTAAAAATAAATAAAAATAAAAATAAAAAGCTAGCATAATGAAGTTGTATAGAAAGAACCTTAAAAAAAAAGAATCATAATTGTTGGCGATCCTTTCTAATAACATTCTCCACAGGAAAATGCCTATAGAGTACTCTGAATGTCTCTAATGAAAGTAACCATTGCTAACCACTGCACAGAAATACAAAATACTTTCTATATTACTGTTGTGGGGCCAGGGGCTTTAAATAGATGCATTCCAATAGCTGTCACAGAAAGAACAGTAACCAAGGAACTGACTATAGAGTGAAGACATGTATAAGTCACCAGACACTCACAACAAAGCCTGCAGAGAAATAGATTGAACAATTTTTAAGTGTTTAAAGTTATAGACCTGAGAAATTTTTTTTCTCCTAAATTTGAAGTTACCTAAATTTTGAATTAGTATAGGTTGCAATCACTGAAGAAAACATATATACAGAAAAAACATATTCGGAAATCACTGGTCAAATCCAAGATCACTGTTCCTTTCTACTAAAACGATGCTGTCTTGAATCTTTAGGTATAATAACCCAACTCTTGTCCCCAAAGGACACCATCTATTAATAAAACTATTAGTCACTGAACTGACAGAAGGGAGTGAAACTGAAAGAAGCATACATAAGGAACAAAATAAGACCCTACATCTCTCACATACTTCCTTCATAGAAGCACTTGTCATGTCTGGGTGAGGAAAATCTAAGATATTTAAAAATGAACAGAACTTGGCAGGCCTCATTAATACAAAACTATCATAAGACTAAAACAGAAAGTATGAATGCAAATATTTAGCTAATGAAAACTGTCTACCAAAACAATAGTCACTAAGTAAAGAAAACTGTACCAAAATGCTCCAATATGAATTCAAAACAATTAAACAAGAATTTACAGATATGAAAGAGCATTTCATTTCAGAAATTTAAAAACCCAGAATAGAAGCAAGCAAAGAAAGAAGATTATGAAACAGAACTTCACTGAGACTGGGAAAGATTAGAGAAGACAGAATCTTCTCAACACCATATTATAAGGTGCCCAGAGAAATAGATTTCACTGAAAACATAGTAAGAAAATATTTACTGCACAATTAAATATAAAAAATACCATTTATAAGCACATCAAAAATGTCTAATACCTAAGAATAAATCTAATAAAATATATGCCAGATCTCTAACTTAAAACTTTAGAATATACTTGAGAGAAATTAAAGAAGACCTTTTTTTTATTAGTAGTAACATGTAATATACTATTTGTTTCAGGGGAACAGGTCTGTGATTCATTCACAATTCACAGCACTCACCATAGCACATACCCTCCCCAGTGTCCATCATCCTGCCACCCCATCCCTTCCACTCCCTTCAGTTCCAGCAACCCTCAGTTTGTTTCCTGAGACCAAGAGTCTCTTAAAGTTTGTCTCCCTCTCTTGTTTCATCTTGTTTCATTTTTCCCTCCCTTCCCCTATGATCCTCTGTCTTGTTTCTCAAATTCCTTAAATCAGTGAGATCATATGATAATTTTCCCTCTCTAATTGACTTATTTCGCTTAGCATAATACCCTCTAGTTCTATCCACATCACTGCAAATGGCAAGATTTTATGTTTTCTGATGGCGGCATAATATTCCATTGTGTGTGTGTGTGTGTGTGTGTGTGTGTGTGTGTGTGTACCATTAAAGAAGACCTTTTAAGCACAGAGTTATACTATATTTACAGATTGAAAGATGCAATATTTTTATTACAACTTCTTCCCAAATTATTCAATGTTTTCTCCAAATCCAACATCATCGAGTCAATCCGTGAAAGCTGTGTGTGTGAAAATTGGTAAGGACTGATTCTAAAATTCATACAGGAATACATAAAACCTAGAATAGGTTTTTAAGAAGAACAACTTTAAAGGTCTTACACCTCCATATTTCAGGATTTACCTTAAAGCCACAAGAATTAATATAGTGTGGCATTGGGCATAATGATAGAGAATTCAACCATCTAACAGAATTAAGTATTAGAAGAGTGTGTGTGTGTGTGTGTGTGTGTGTGTGTGTGGTCACTTAATTCTCAACAAAGGTACTCTTCCAATTCAAAGGACATAGGATGATCTTTTAATAAATGACACCAGGCCAGTTGGGTAGTCATAAAGAAAAAAATAAACTTTAACCTCCTATTTCACACACAAATTTAATTTGAGATAGGTTAAAAACATAAATGGTAAAAGGTAAAACAATAAAGCATCTAGAAGAAACAAAAGAGACTATCCTCATGACATTTTTGGGTAGGTGAAGACTTTTTGACAGAGCATAAGAAACAGTAGTTATAAAGAAAAGTACTTGATAAATTAGATTTTGTTACAAATAAGGTTCTGCTCCTCAAAGACATTATTAGGAGAGTGAAAAGACAAGGTGTTGTCTGAGAAAATTGTTGACATTTATATAATAAAGGACTTGTTTATAGGATAGATAGAGAATGCTTACATGTTAATAGGGAAAAAACAAATAACTCAATTTCAAAAATGGGTAAACAACTTGAACAGGTAGTTTACCAAAGAAGATAAACAAAAATCCAATAAACATGGGAAAAATTATTCAGTGCCATTACGTGTTGGAAAATGCAATTTAAAATGGCAGTGAAACATGATATACACCCACCAAAGTTATCACAAATAAAAAGGCTAGCAATATTAGATGCTGGAATGGATGTGGAAAAACTAGAAATCTCATCTATTGCTGATGGACCTATAAAATGGCACAACACTTTAGATAGCTGGAATTATCTATTCTCACCTGATCAAATTCTTTTCATAGATATACACCCAGAAGGAAAAAATACATGTGTCCAATAAAAAGACAGGTATGTAGAAACTTTATTCCTATGCATCCAAAATGCATGTAAAAACATTATTCCTAACCATTCAAACTGTCAAAAACAGGCAAAATTTGGAAACAAACTTAATGTTTCCAGATGGATTGTAGACATAAACTTTGAAAGAAAAATTGTAAACCTTTTAGAAGATAAATGGGAAAGTGGCTTCAGCCATCATGTCAGGAAGAAATTGCTGAACAGGATGAAAATGTTGATAAATTTTGTATTAAGATAACATTAAGAACTTCCGCTTATCAAACAATAGCATTAAGAGAATGAAAAGGCAAGCCACAGAAAGGAGAGGATATTTGAAGCATTTATAACCAGCAATTCTACTCTGGGATTTATGTCCAAAAATAGATGCCTATAAATACCAGGAGCCATGAATAAGAATGTTCATAACAGTGTTATTCACAATAACTAAAAACTATAAACAAGTCAAATACCCATCAGCAAAAAACAGCTAAATAAATAAGAGGTGTATTTGTGTAATGGAATATCAGATAGCATTGGAAATTAGCAAACTATAGTTTCCTGAAGCAACACGGATGAATCTCACAAACATACAGGTGAATGAAAGAAATAAGACACAAAAGAATGATTCATTTGTATAAAATTAAAACACACACCCACACTAAACTATATCGTTTAAAGGTGAAGCAGCATACAGAGAAGCTATAAAGATAGCAAAGAAGAACTTATAAAATTTAGCAAAGTTAAGTTTGTTAGAGCAAAAGGGGGTTGTGATTGAAAAGAAGCACAGATAGGTTTTGAGGGTGTTAGCAATGTTCTATCTCCTGATCTGGGCAGTAAACAGTGTTCCTCCTCCTCCTCCTCCTCCTCCTCCTCCTCCTCCTCCTTCTTCTTCTTCTTCTTTTAAGGTTTTATTTATTTATTTGAGAGAGAGAGAGACAGATACTGACAGAGATAGTGATAGAGAACGCAAGCGGATGGGAGAGGGAGAAACCGGCTCCTCACCGAGCAGGGAGCCCAACCTAGGGCTCGATTCCAGGACCCTGGG